>JAHUXG010017639.1:0-14465 GCA_020740815.1 Sciurus niger | reverse complement strand
TTCTTGGGCCACTTGTACACATGAAAAAGTCCCTCAAGATGTCTTCCTTAATAAAGTGAGATCTGTTTCAGCTCTCTGCTAAACATCAGGGCCTGAAATCTCCTCTTTTAATGTTAAATGTCAAGTCTCTAACTGTTAAAGTGAATCTCTATCCCTGATTTCTTCATGAGCCTTCTGACTTTGGCTTTTGCTTACTACCTGACATATTATTCCCTATTTTTTCAGGCACTTGAATGTTTTCTTTTCTTTGTTTTATCTCTACCTGTGCTTAGTTTTTAATACTATGGTAGTGGTTATTATATTTAAATCTAGTGTATACATGTATTTACTGCAGAAGTAAGGATTTTATTTGTTATCTTTGTTTCCATATTGACTAGATTAATTTCCCTTTATTTCCTGAATTATGCTGAAGTAGGACATTTCAGGTTTTAAGCATATGGATTGCCTCAGTTGAAAGAACATTTTAAATTTTAGAGCATGTGATCATACAGAAAGTGTATTTTTGACTCTCTGAAAAAGTAAACTCTGTCCAGCAGGAAGCTGCAGTTATTCCTTTAGGTTGTTAATATGTTACTTGGGAAGTCACTCTTTGTTCAAATGGTACTTCAAATAAAAGATGAATATGAATAAAATGGAGCAAAATAACATGGAAGATAATGAAAATGATCAAAAATTTGAAAAAAAAAAGAAGTTACAGATAAGTGCTAATTTTGATTGAAAGGAGAAGAGTGATTTGGATCTGCTTTGTATAACTAGTAGGCTATGGACAATAACCTATTTAAATTATTTGTTCTATTTAGTTATACATGACAGCAGAATGCATTTTGACTCATCGTACACAAATGGAGCACAGCTTTTCATTTCTTTGGTTGTACATGATAGAGAGTCACCCCATTTGTACTACAATAACATTTTAAAGTTCTTTTAAATTCAGGTTATTTTGATACCACAACCCAGTGCAGCCAGCATGTTGCAAAGGTATGCATTTATTTAATCATTCATCAAGTACTCATTGGGTTTAACTATTATTACATTGGCAATATTCATGCATTTTGACCCACCAAAATGGATATTTAACATGGTTCTGGATAAAAGTAGAGATACTAATATTTGCCTTTTCAAAGAGCTAGGCACTGTAGATATTAAAATTAATGAGATAGAAAGAAGACAAAGATTGAAAACTTTTTCTTTTTTTCTTTTTTTTTATTAACTATGTAAGCTGTCACTCAGGGAAAATTTTGTAGGATTAAAAAAAAACCCTTTCTCTTTAAAATTAAATAAATAAATAAATAAATAAAATTAATGAGATGCATTTCCTGTTTCTATAATCCATGAGGAAACTCTGAAAGGCAAAAAAAAAAAAAAAAAACACTGTATGGAGTATAATGAATGTTATAATATCTGTTTGGGCAAGCAAATAACAAGAATAAGTTCTCTAGAAGAGCCTATAGAGAATGAGGGAGAGTGATTGATTCCAAGAATATGTGAGAAAATCGTTGTCAAGGTGGTTAAAATTTGTACTAGATTTTTTTTAGTTATAGATGGACACAATCTTTATTTTATTTATTTATTTATTTTTATGTAGTACTGAGGATCAAATCCAGTGCCTCACACAGGCTAGGCAACTACTCTACCACTGAGCCTCAACCCAAGCCACCATACTGGATCTTGAAGGACAAATAAAGATATTTCGAAAAAGAAAAATAGATTTTAAAAAGCATTATATGTTCAGGAAATGTTAAATATTGTCATTGATACCACAGTGTAGATTGAATGGATATTAATGGCTTAAGATGAGAATAGAAAATTAAGTTGGTGTCAGGTCAATAAAAGCCTTATATGTCAAATTAAGAGGTGTCCTATAAGTAATAGAGAATAATTCAAAATCTTAAGGAATTAGCTAGATTAAATATTTTGTTTGTGAAGTATCTAGAAGCAAATTGAAGAATATTTGAGGAAAGGAAACAGGTGGCAAAAGACACGAGTTAATGGATTATAACAGTACAAACCCACTATTTACTTAGCTGCACTATGCTAGTTGCTTTTTATTTTATCATTGTAACTATTATACAAGATTGGTATTCTTCACAGTTTATAGATGGGTTAACTTAGGTAAAGAAATACTAAACAGCTAGACCAAAACATAGTTAATCCATAGTCAAATTTGGATTTGAACCTAGGACTCTCTGAGGATAGAAACTAAAGTTGTTGCAAGGGAAACAGAAGACACACTTCTGAGAAAAGTTGCTCAGATACTATCAGTAAGACTTGATAACCAGTTGAACATATAGGTAAAATTTGATGACTTTTTCATTCAATCAAATATTCATTAATTTATCCAATATTTGTAGAGTACCTGCTATTTTAGACACTGTGCATGGCGTTCTATATATGATATTGAAAATGTAAGACATTTCTAGCAAGGGTGATTGGACTAAGGGTAATGTCATGAAGTGACATAAAGTAGGGAGAATTACACATAGATTTTATGGAGATATTTATATTAAGATTTTAGAAGATATTTATATTAAGTTTTCAGATCCTATGGGAAAAATGAGAAAGGTATGTCTATGAAGTAGTTATAAATGAAGGACTAAAATTTAGATATTGTAGCTACAGTTATATAATGAAGAGTTATCAATGTAGAGTTAGCAAAAGTTTGGAAATAAATGAGATAATTAGGTGGTATATACAATTGGAGATGAAGATAAGTGTCATAACATAGGAAACAATGGTTATAGAAAGGAATAACAAAAGTAGTATTTCCCACAAGCCAAGGGAAGGGACACTTTCAGGGAGTATGGGAAATTCAACAGTGACAAATACAATAGAGGTGTCAAGAGAATTGGTAAGAAAATGTATGTATTGGATTTGACAATTAGATGATAACAGGCAAATTTTGTGTATTATATCAATATTATTATCCAAACAAATCTTAAATCTTTTTACATGTTCAATAAAACTTGAAGTCCTATGCATGGATACTGAACAAGTATTTGTCTAGTTAATAAATAACATGACCATCTTACTCATATTGAGTTTATTAATGAGTGATGTGGATTTCTGCAGAAGCTGTTCATCTTTAGGTTTTCCTATGAAAACATTAGTGAATCAATAAATTAGAAAATATCACTTTTCCTCCAAAATAAGAAGATATATTCTTCTAGGAAATTGAACTCTGTTTTACTTGGCTACAAAAGTTCATTTGGAATTAAAAGCATTTTCCTTTGTTTGCAGTTCAGTAGTAAAACTTCTCATTGGTATAGCATTTACAGATTTTTCCATAACTTTGATGTTGTTATGATTTGAATATGAGGTGTCCTACAATAACTCATGAGACAATGAAGCAATGTTCGGAGGTAAAATTGTTAGGTTATGAGAACTATAACCTAATCAGTAGATTAATCCATTTGACTGACAAATAATTTGAAAGGACTGCTGTACTAGGTCATAACTGTAGGCAGGTAGGGTGTGACTGCAGGATGTAGGTCACTGGGGTGTGTCATATCCTTTGGATTTATATTTGGTCCATGACCCCCACTCATGTTCTCCTTTTCCCCTCCCTCTCTTTTGCTTCCCAGCTGCCATGAGTTGAGCAGTTTTTGTTCACTATGTCCACTATGACGCTGTGCCCCAACTCCAGTCTAGAGTTATGGAATTGGCTGACCATGGACCACTGCAACCATGAACCTAAAATAAATTTTTCCTCTTTTGAGTTGCTCTTGTCATATATTGTGGTCCCAGTGACAAAAAGAAAAAAAAACTGACTAAAAGAGATGGACACAAATTACATTAATCTTCAGGAGAAATCATTCATATACATTTTATAATTCCATTTTTAATAATAAAAGAGAAAAAGTCTGAGAGAATTTAAGTTACCTGTGAAAGGTCATCTAGTTAGAAACATGAAAAACTAGAGCTCAAAATTACATGCTTGAGCACAGAACTGTTTGCTTCAATGAATCTTTTTCTCTTCCTTTATTCTGTAGTCAGATGTTTGGATTCAAATTTGTGTTAAGATATTATATTTATCACTAAAGCAGTTATAAGTAATATAAGTGATTTAAGTCTTTGTCCAGTTAATTATGTTATAAAACCTCAGAAATTTGTACCTATTTTATTGATTAAATTGAGTAAAATCAACATTTATTCAGCATTGATAATAGATGAATAATTGTTAAATACAGATATTTGAATTTATCAATACATAAATTCAACTTTCCAAAATACCTGAAAAATTTAAAATTTTCAATTAGTTAAGTAGAAAAACAAAGTAGATCACAAGGGCAGTAAATAACTGAAAGCAATTAAAAAGAACAAGAATTATATTAATTGCATGTCCACAGAAGATGAAGTGTATCACAGGCTATAATCCAAATAATTACATATTTTAGTCCTTCTAAAACATTAAAAGGTAAAAATGTATGTCCACAATTCTTTGAAGAGTAATGTAGGTTATATGTATTCATTAAGGAGACAGTATACCTGTCAATAAAATGATGAAAAAGAGAATCTGGAAACAAAGTACAAAAGCTATCAAGGGATAAGATAAATGTTTAATTTTGGGTTGTAAATCATATTTGAATTGGTACCTTCAAATTATTTGCAGAAGAAGATTCATTTTTAGCTCATGGTTGATAAACTAGAAAACTAAAAGATGTATCTGTTTTAGACCCATTTCTCAAATCCTGCAGGAAGTCAACTGTATTTATATTTCTTAAAAATTTCGGGCTGGAGATATAGCTCAATTGGTAGAGTGCTTGCCTTGCAAGCACAAGGCCCTGGGTTCAATCCCCAGCACCACAAAAAAAAAAAAAAAATTTCAAGACATATTTTGCGGTTGAATTGCTATAAATTAACTACAAAAATGCACATTATAGACCAAGATTCGACCCGAAGCTCCCAAACCGAGGTCAAACGCTGTCACTGAGCCTGTCCCCCACAGTGAGGTCCAACGCCATTGTTGAGCCCAGCCGCCCACCACACCAAGGTGGACGCCATCACTGAGCCCGCCCATACCGAGGTCAGATGTCATTGCTGAGTCCACCCCCACACCAAGGTCAGAGGCCAGTACCTGAACCTGCCTGCCTGCCTGCCCCCTACTGCTGAGGGACACTGAGCCTGCCTCCATGCTGACTCAGCACACCCTTGCTAGGGCTCCCCAGCTTCTTTGGAGGTTGGTGCAGGCATTCTGAATTATTCCTGAGGGTGTGGTCATCATCATTGGAAGGGCATCTCCCTTCCTGAGACACCTACAGGAGACTGGAGGCCCTTTGACAGGTACCTCTATTTACTCATTTATATCCTACACCCTTTCCCCATCTGCAATTAAATAGTAATTGAACTGATCCTGTTTATTTTTAAAATGTTAAAGTCTTTATAGGGGCTATCTGGTTCAGGGCTGCAATTTATCTGTATTGGGTGTTACTGGTATTGATCTCCCCTTCAAAGGAGAGGTAGTGGAAAACTACAGGGTCATAATAAGCCTGCAGGGGGCAAACTTCAGTATCTCTGATCTTCACTGCTAGAGGAGAATATACAGAAACAATATGGAATAAAAGGGGAAGAAGGTGACCCTAACAAACCAAGATGCTAACTTGATAGACTCCAGTGACAGCATGGCAGTAGAAATGACAGAAAAAGAATTTAGAATCTGCATGAATAAAATGATCCATGAAGCAAAAGACGAGATAAGAGAGCAAATGCAGGCAATGCATGACCATTCCAGTAGACAATTAAAAGAGCACATGCAAGAAGCAAAACAACACTTCAATAAAGAGAGATTCTGAAAAAAAAAATACTTGAAATGAAAGAAATGATAAACAAAATTAAATATCCAATAGAAAGCATCACCAACAGAATAGACCTTGTCAAAGACAGAATCTCAGACAATGAGGACAAAATATTCAATCTTGAAAATAAAGTTGGACAAACTGAGATGTTAAGAATTCATGAATGCGATCTCCAAGAATTATGGGATATCATGAAAAGACCGAATTTAAGAATTATTGGGATTGAGGAAGGCACAGAGATACAAACCAGAGGCATGAACAACCTGTTCAATAAAATAATATCAGAAAATTTTCCAAACCTGAAAAATGAAAGGGAAAAGAAATACAGGAGGCTTACAGAACACCAGGTGCACAAAACGACAACAGAGTCACACCAAGAAACACTATAATGAAAATACCTCACATTCAAAATAAAGATATGATTTTAAGCTGCTAGAGAAAAGTGTCAGAATACATATAAGGGGAAACCAATACGGATATCAGCAGATTTCTCAGCCCAAACTCTAAATGCAAGAAGGGACTGGAACAATATATTTCAAGCTCTGAAAGAACATGGATGCCAACCAAGAATACTATACCCAGCAAAACTAACCTTCAGATTTGACAATGAAATAAAATCTTTCCATGATAGATGAAAGTTAAAAGAATTTACAAATAGAAAGCCTGCCCTACAAAACACTGTCAGCAAAATATTTTGTGAGGAGGAAGTGAAAAACAACAATACAAGTCAGCAAAGGTAGGAACTATCCTAAAGAAAAAGCCAATCAAAGGAGAAACCAAGTGAAGTTAAGAACCAAAAATAAGCCAAAATGACAAGGAATACAAATCATATCACATTAATAACCCCGAACATCAATGGCCTAAACTCAATAATCAAAAGACATAGACTGGTAGATTGGATTAAAAAGAAAGACCCAACAATATGCTGCCTTCAAGAGACTCATCTCCTAGAAAAAGACATCCACCAACTAAAGGTGAAATGATAGGGAAAAAAAGCAGGGGTCTCCATCCTCATATCAGATACAGTGGACATCAAACCTGTTAGAAGGGATAAAGAAGGACATTTCATACTGCTTAAGGGAAGCATATAACAGCAAGATATAACAATTTTAAATATTTATGACACAAACAAAGGAGCATCTCCATATATCAAACAAACCCTTCTCAATTTTAAGAATCAAATAGACCAAAACACATTAATAGTGGGGGATTTTAACACACCACTCTCACCACTGGATAGATCCTATAAACAAAAACTGAACAAAGAAACTACAGAACTAAATTATACAATCAAGGATATAGACTTAATGGAAATTTACAGAGTATTTCATCCATCATGGAGTAAATATACTTTCTTCTCAGCAGCTCATGAATCTTTCTCCAAAATAGACCATATGCTATGCCACATAAAGGCCATTAGTAAATACAAAAAAATAGAGATCCTACACTGTATCCTATCAGACATAGTGGAATGCAGTTAGAAATGAATAACAAAATAACAAACAAAAACTACTCATACACCTGGAGACTGAATAATATGCTACTGAATGATGCCATGATAAGAGAAGACATCAGGAAAGAAATAAAAAATTCTTAGAAGTAAATGAGGACAATGAGGTGACATATCAAAATCTCTGGGACACTATGAAAGCAGTACTAAGAGGAAAGTTCATTGCATTGAGATCATACATTAAAAAATAAAAAGTCAACAACTAAATGACCTAACATTACACCAGAAAGCCCTAGAAAAAGAACAGATCAACACCAAAAATAGTAGAAGACAGTAAATAATTAAAATCAGAGCTGAAATCAATGAAATTGAAACACCAGAAACAATTCAAAAAATTGACAAAAAGTTGGTTCTTTGAAAAAGTAAACAAAATTGATAAACCCCTAGCCACACTAACAAAGAGAAGGAGAGAGAAAACTCAAATTACTAAAATTTATGATGAAAAAGGAAAGATCATGACAGACACCATTGAAATACATAACATAATTAGAAGCTACTTTGAAAATCTATACTCCAACAAAATAGAAAATATCGAAGACATCGACAAATTTTCAGAGACATGATTCTCCCAAACTAAATCAGGAATACATACACAATCTAAACAGATCAACTTCAAGCACTGAAATAGAAGAAGTCATCAGAAGCCTACCAACCAAGAAAAGCCCGGGACCAGATGGATTCTCAGCTGAATTCTACAAGATTTTTAAGTAAGTATTGATACCAGTACTCCTCAAAGTATTTCAGGAAATAGAAAAGGAGGGAACCCTTCCAAATTCATTCTAAGAAGCTAGTATCACTCTGACATCAAAACCAGACAAAGACACATCGAAGAAAGAAACTTTAGACCAATATCCCTGATGAGCATACATGCAAAAATTCTTAACAAAGTACTGGCAAATCACATACAAAAACATATTAAAAACATAGTGTACCATGATCAAATGGGGTTTATTCCAGGGATGCAAGGTTGGTTCAACATCTGGAAATCAATAAATGTAACTCATCACATCAATAGACTTGAAGTTAAGAATCACATGATTATTTCAATTGATGCTGAGAAAGCATTTGATAAAATACAGCACCCCTTCATGCTTAAAACGCTAGAAAAAAATAGTAATAGTAGGAACATACCTCAACATTGTAAAGGCTATCTATGCTTAGCCCACAGTCAACATCCTTCTTAATGGAGGAAAACTGAAAACATTTTCTCTACAAAGTGAAACAAGACAGGGATGCCCTCTTTCACCACTTCTATTCAACATCATCCTTGAAACACTTGCCAGAGCAATTAGACCCAAGAAATTAAAGGGATACAAATAGGAAAAGAAGAACTAAAGCTGTCACTATTTGCTGATGACATGATACTATATGTAGAAAATCCAAGAAACTCCACTAGAAAACTTCTAGAACTAATAAATGAATTCAGCAAAGTAGCAGGATATAAAATCAATATGCATAAATCTAATGCTTTTCTATTCATAAGTGATGTATCCTCTGAAAGAGAAATTAGGAAATCCACTGAATTCACAGTAGACTCAAAAAAATAAAATACTTGGGAATTAATCTAACAAAAATGGTGAAAACCTCTGCAATGAAAACTACAGAAGATTAAAGAAAGAAATTGAAGGAAACCTTCGAAGATGGAAAGATCTCCCATGTTCTTGGAGAGGCAGAATTAACATTGTCAAAATGGCCATTCTACCAAAGGCACTATACAGATTCAATGCAATTCCAATTAAAATCCCAATGACATTCCTCATAGAAATAGAGAAAGCAATCATGAACTTCATCTGGAAGAACAAGAGACCTCGAATAGCCAAAACAATCCTGAATAGAAAAAGTGAAACAGGAGGTATCACAATACCAGACATTAAACTATACTCCAGAGCAATAGTAACAAAAACAGCATGTTATTGGCACCAACATAGACAGGCAGACCAATGGTACAAAATAGAAGACACAGAGACAAAACCACACAAATACAGTCACCTCATACTAGACAAAGTAGCCAAAAACATGCAATGGAGAAAAGATAGCTTGCTCAACAAATGGTGCTGAGAAAACTGGAAATCCATATGCAGTAAAATGAAATTAAACCTCTACCCCTCACCCTGCACAAAACTCAACTCAAAATGGATCAAAGACATAGGAATTAGACCAGAGACTCTGCACCTAATAGAAGACAAATTAGGCCCGAATATTCATCATGTTGGCTTAGGATCAGACTTCCTCAATAAGACTCCAATAGCAAAGAAATCAAAGCAAGAATCAATAAATGGGATGGACTCAAACTAAAAAGCTTTATCTCAGCAAAGGATACAATCAAGAATGTGAAGAGAGAGCCTACAGAGTGGGAGAAAATCTTTTCCACACGCACTTCCGATAGAGCACTTATCTCCAAAATCTATAAAGAACTTACAAACCTTTACACCAAAAATACAAAGAACCCAATCAGTAAATGGGCCAAGGAACTGGACAGACACTTTACAGAAGAAGACACACAGGCAATTAATAAATATATGAAAAAGCATTCAACATCTCTAGTAATTAGAGAAATGCAAATTAAAACAACTCTAAGATTTCATCTTACTCCAATTAGAATGGCTTTTATCAAGAACAGAAACAATAATAGATGTTGGCGTGGATGTGGGGGAAAAGGCACACTTTTAAATTGTTGGATGGAGTTGCAAATTGGTGCAGCCACTGTGGAAAGCAGTGTGGAGAATCCTAAGAAAACTTGGAATGGATCCACCTTTTGACCCAGTTATCCCACTCCTTGGTTTATACCCAAAGGATGTAAAATCAGCAAACTACAGTAACACAGCCACATCAATGTTTATAGCAGCTCAGTTCACAATAGCTAGATTATGGAACCAACCTAGATGCCCTTTAACAGATGCATGGATAAAGAAACTCTGGTATATATACACAATGGAATACTATTCAGCCATAAAGAAGAATAATATTATGGCAGTTGTGAATAAATGGATGGAATTAGAGAATATCATGCCAAGTGAAATAAGCCAAGCCCAAAAAACCAAAGGCATAATGTTTTCCCTGATAAGTGGAGAATGATATATATAATGGGGGTGGGGGTGGAGAACGAGAGAATAATGGGGGAACTTTAGAATACGTAGAAGGAAATGAGTGGGAGGGGGGTATGAAAAATGGTGGAATGAGACAGACATCATTACCCTATGTAAATGTATGATTACATGATTGGTATGAATCTACATTGTGTACAATCATAGAAATGAAATTATGTACCCCATGTGTGTACAATGAATCAGAATGCAGTCTGTAAAATTTAAAAGCTAAATAAAATAATAATAATAATAAAATGCACATTATAATGGGTAGCCCAACTCTAGCTCATTGAGTAAAGATTAACTTTATTGATATTTGGTATGGGAATATTGTGGAGTAGATATCTTCTAGTTAGTTGGTTTTATATTTCTTCCCAACACTTGCCAACTAATATATGTCATAATTCTGTCAACTTAAAGGTGAAAATTCTATACTGAAGCAACACACTTGAAAGAGAATGAAATTTTAATGTAGTATGAGGTAAATGTTTATGTTTCTTCTGAAAGGGATATTCAATTTTAAATAAACAAAATATTATTAAACTAGAAAATAATTTCCCTTGTACCGAAACTTTGAGATTGTCATTTATTTCAACTATAGTATTATTACTTAAATTCTGTATAAAAGATTTATTAGATGTACATATATACTTCAGCATACATTATGTGTAGATATATACTTTCTTTGAAAAATTCACATTTTTGTTTATTAAATACATTAACAAGAGGACATCAGTTGAGAGTGTAACAACATGATAGAAATATGCTGAGAATGTTAGTGATACAGTGTCAATGAACAGCAGATTACTGCTAAGAGACAAACTTGATCCATTCACTTCATTATTTAGTATCAGATAATCCAGGATTTCTAACAACCAATTAGCACTAGCCATTTAACATAATTGATGATCTTTTGGTGATTTGCTATTATTCTTCCAAGACACTACCTGAATCTAGCCACATATGAATACACAATTGATTTCATTGCTTATTATATTCTGTGTCAAAGGGACATTAATTCTGAAAGTAGAAATAATAATTATTATTATCTATTAATGTAGAAATAATTCAATGCCATATATCTCATAAGTTAAGTGAAATTTAAAACAGAACATCATCAATATTTGTGGTTTACTTTTGAACTTTGTAGACATTGCTTAAAATTTTTAAATTCAACTTAAGCTTTTTGTTTATGCTGAGAAAATTCCCCACTGTATTTGCCAAGTAATACATCATCTATTTGCTAGAGACAAGAAACTCTTAACATGATTTAATTCCAAAAAAAAAAAATGAATACCTATAATGTGCTAACTACCGTTTAAGGCAAAACAAAAAATCTCTGTCATGGCGCTTGCATTCTACTAGGGAAAGATACAAAATAGTAAAAGAAATATATAAAATATTCTATGCTAATATATGCTATGAAGAAAAATAAAGCAAGAAAGAGAAACTGAGAGTATTAGTTATACAATTTTAAAAGGCCTGTTCAGAAAAATACCCCCTATACAAGCAGTATTTAAGTACTCTAGAAGGAAATAAGGTACTTAACCATGTACTTATAGAATATCATTCCAGGAAGACAGAACAGATATTTCTGAAATATTACCATGATTGTGACTTTCAAGATATTGAAAGGTGGTCCATGTGAGAAATGGAGTGAGCAAAAGTGGGAGATATTTGAGACAGACATGAGATGAGAGGTTGCAGGTAACCCAGACAATTCAGCGTTACAGGCCATTCCAAGTTTTAGATCGTGTATTTTGAAATAAGTAAGTTTTATACAGTTTTGAGTCAAAGCATGACATTAACTTGTTAACATTATCTTATTAGTTAATGAAGTGGCCATTTTGCTTTGGCTTTTGCCCATCTATAGTTTGTTTTATTTTATTTTCAACACAACAGAGTTGCCTTCTTAAAATTAATTTAAAGAAATATTTAAAGAATTGTTCTGTCCACTATGTTGGAAATAGACTATTTGTGAGCAAAGGCAGGAAACCCCCTTAGGAAGTTATTATAATAATCCAGGTGAGAATGATGATAGAACAGATTGGGACTGTAGCAATGGAGGCAGTGAAATGTAGTCAAATTTGAATACCTTCAATGATAGAACTATTCAGATTTCTTGTGTATTAAATGTACAATGTGAAAAAGAAGTAAAAAATGAATGTAAAATTTTGCTCTAAAGAACTGGAAAGATGGAATTACTATTAACTAAAATAGGGAAGAATTCCAGTGAATAAACTTTGGGCAGGATTAAGGACTCAGTTTTTATCTCTTTAAATTTTTCTTGTGTTTTAGATATCTAGTGAGAATTCTGATTAGACCTTAGGTATATGAGTGTGGTATTAAGGAAGTCATTCAGGCTACAGATACAAATTTAGGACCTGTCAACAAATTTATGGGGGCAATGCTACAATTCAACACTGGCAACAACCACCTAGAGCTATCACAGGGCACTCAAATTAAGGGTATAAATCCTCCCCATGTTTTCTCTTAATTAGATTCCGATCACAGGCTTGGGGCTTTTCATGCCATTTACACGATTGAGCAACTCGCTGCAAATTTTAGGGTCTTCATGCCACCCTCAGATTTGATAATTTACCTGAACAACTCACAGAAAATGGAATTGCTATAATCATGATCATCATTTACTATAAAAGATTCAAGTCAGAAGCACCCAAATGAAGAGACAAAGATTATACACACAGAGCTTCTGTGCCTCTGCCTTTCCCTATGCAATTAGGGTGTGTTTCCTCTAAGCACATCAGTGTGTTCACCATTCCGTAAACTCCAATGAGTCAATGTCCAGAATTTTTATTGAGGTTTTATTTCATACAGCATGACAGAATCATGATTGAACTCAACAGCCTGACCTCCTGTTCTCATCAGAGTTAAGTAGATTGGGTCTATATTATTTGGTTCAAAATCCAACTCTTGTGATCCCAGGGACTCAGAGGCTGAGGTAGGAGAATCTCAAGTTCAATGCCAGCCTCAGCAATTTAGCGAGGCCCTAGGAAAATTAGCAAGAACCTATCTCAAAATAAAATATAAAGGATTGGGAATGTAGCTGTGGTTAATTGCCCCTGGGTTTAATCTCCAGTACCAAAAAAAAGTAAATAAGTGAATAAATAAATAAATATAAAATTCCAATTCTTTAATCACACAGTTTGTCTTTTTTATATGAACTGTTCACACTCTTAATCATATAATAGCATAAGCTTTCTATGTTCCCCATGACTGATGTCATTAGCATAAACTATCAGGGCCCAACAAGAATAACAAATATAATTGTTATGGGGCACAACGCAACTTAAGAACAGACCGATCACCACTGAGAAGTCCAAATTTGAGAGTCTTTATTAAGTTGGCCAGCTGACTGTCTCACACAATGCCCCAAAAAATGGCTATTGGGAGAACAGCCCCGACCACAGGGTTGTAGAGGTTCTTATACCAAAAATCACATCAATCATAAGTGTCTGTTGCTATGATTCAAAATTACAAACTAACATCATGAGATCATCGACAGAGGGGAAAGTGGGTCAAACTGACCCTTACCTAGGTACGAACTAAAGAATGGTTGCTAACATGCACAAAATTACCGTTTACATGGTACATTGGTTAAGAGCAATAGAGGTCAAAGGAGAGCAATTTTTACTACATAGGAGTTGCCATTATATATTATTAAACATGTCACGCTAAGTAACTGATGATGGGCACAGAGGTGGGGTGTTCCCATGGAAGAAACTTATTTCTTACATAACATGGAGTCTCAGAGCAAAATGGAGTCTGTTTAGTCATTTCCCTTAGAGTCTGGCCTATAACATTCTCATGGAGTCAGATCTGTTAGTCCATCACAATAATCCTATCACTAGGGAAATTCCAAGAGTTTAGAAGTTACCACACAGGAATAATGGACAAAAACAGGAGAAATTATTTATTATACAACTGATGGTACTTAGGGTTTGTTCCTGGTTCAGATTACCTAGGAAATAAGTGTAGATAGAAAAGAGAAGAGGTGTAAGGACTGATTGATATAGTACTCCAGTGTAAAGAGGTCAAGAACATAGGGAATCTATA
>JAHUXG010017638.1:0-23040 GCA_020740815.1 Sciurus niger | reverse complement strand
ACAGAATTAGATGATCTTTAGTAAATCTCCATATTTAAGAGGAAATATTATGAAACTTTTCATGGTAAGACATATTTTTAAAACTTTTTCCAGATTAGTACAAATTGTTTCATTCTTCCCTCCTCCACCCACATGCAACACCAGAGGCGAAGATAGCAGCAGTCCACAAAGCCAAGCTTCTGTAAGATGGTAGGGAAACTGAAGGTGGGCTAGTTTATGGATAGCAGTATTATGTTAACTTCTGTATTGCAAAATGATATCAAGTTTATTTATAAAAATAAATGTGGAGAATGGTTAAATGCAATTATAATAATCACATATCTCCATATTTTCTTCCTGTGACAAACTTTATGGTGGAAAGAAAAAACAATGCTCATTAGTAAAGGAAGAAATGATTGTAGGGATATTACTCAAGCCAGCAGGTGAATGTCAGGGAGACCCCTCAATCTGGGTAGAGTTTTTATAACGCTTATGAAGCAAATATGGAATTTCATTTCCACAATTTTATCTAAATTTTCTATTCTGAAATTAGAATCAACTCCAAAGAACAATGGAAGAGGAGAAGTGGAGTTAGAAATCATACTTGCAAAGGGAGAGATGAAAGCTTTTAAATGAACTTTATCAGAGAAACCAGACAGAAATAAAGTTAAAGTAAAAAAATAAAATAAAGAGAGATAAGTTAGGGCTGGAAGCAGGTAATCTTGACTTTCAGATAAATAAATGTTTGATTGTCTATGAGATAGCTCATAAAATCAACAAGCTAATTAACAAATATTACAGAAAGTAGAAAATGTTCAAGCTTTGAAATCAACAAGTCTTCTTGATGCATTTAAAGATATAGGGGGCAAGAGAGAAAATGGTTATTTATACCATAAACAATTCCTACATAGCAGACGTATTTAAGCATATTTTTCATAACTCATTAATCAAATAGTAAGACTCTCAACATACCAGATACTGTAGTAAATATTGAAAATATAAAAATGAAAAGTCCTAAATTTCTAGTTTGGGTGAAGATCCTGATACATGTATTGGACTAGCTCCTCCAGAAAAAGTATAATTAGAAATTCCAGGGAAAATGAAGACACTGAAGTACAATCAAGAGCAGTTAGATATTGAAAGATTATGAACTTGGAAAGAAGGATAGAGATCTGAATCTTCTAGGGGGTGGCAATATGGGGGGGGTTGGCAGTCCAGGGTTAAAAATCAAGTGTGTTTTAATTTGAAGAAGAATATAAATTTGAAACAATGTTGGGGGGAATCTCACAGACCCAAAAAGCTCAGAAGAGTTCAAGCAGAAAACAGACAACTTTATACAAATTTAAAGCAACCACACTGGAGCACAGTTTACTAAAGCCACTGAAAACTAGTCATAAAAAAGAATATGATAATGGCAGTCAGAAGAAAACAATTTGTTTACTTTTTGCATACAAGGAAAATACTATGAATGATGGTTGAATTCTCAGTTAGAAATCATGGAAGCTAAGAAAAGAAAAAATGGAATGACTTCTTTAAATAACCAAATGGAGGTATCGACTAAACTTCCATATTCCACAAAGAAGTCTGTAAAAAGTAAAAGAAATAATGAAAATATTTCTGATAAATCAAACCAGCTCAAGTAATCATCACCAGTACATCTGTACTACACAGGCCATTCTAAAACCATTTGATTAGGCAGAAGAGAAATAATATTGAAAGTCAGTTTGACTCTACAAGAAGTAATAAAAATAATTGGAAATGATAAATGCATCACAATATAATATTTTATTCTTTCCTCTATCCCTAAAGTTTTAAAAAAGCAACAGATTATAGAAAAGCTAAAAGGATATATTTTGGATTCATAGCATAGACAGATTTAAAAGGTATGGTAATGCTATAGAAGATATAAGGAGATTCTAAGTGGATTACACTGATTTAAGATTCTCTCAGTATGGATAGTAGTGTAATGTTAATTTAAGATTACATAAATTAGGACCACATACTGTAACCACTAAAGCAACAACAGTAGCAACCCACAAAGATACATAGATTAAATGTCAATAAAATAGATACAATTAGACACCAGTCAAGAGTAATGGTAATAATAAACATGAAAGGAAGGAGGAGGGAAGAAATTAAGAAGAGTAGTTATCAATGAAAATAAAATGTTGGTTTAAAGTTACCTGTATTAGCAATTATAATAAATATAAATGGACTATTTAATTATGTTTAAAAGAAAAAATGAATGGATTAAAAAAAGAAAACTCTATCCTGTATTTAACAGTTACTTTTTTATATATTAAAGCAAAATAAAAGTAAGAGGATGGGAAAGTGCATTCTACGTAACTCTGAAGTGTGGTGATAAGGCATACCTTTCAAAATGAAGTAAAGGAAAATTTACCAAGAAGATTATGACTATCTTAAATGTTTAATCATTTAGCAAGTTGGCAAAATATAGAGCAAAAGAACTAAATGAAAGAAATAGACAAATGCACAATCCTAATTAGAATGTAAGAGGTAATAATCACCTTGGAGAGTTTTGACAGTTCCTTACAAAGTTAAACTCACACTTGACCTATGAATCAATGATTCTACTTCTAGAGATTTACACACCAAAATGAAAACTTAGATTTGTAATATATGCTGTACATATATGCTGATGCTATATTCAAAATAGCCCCAAACTGAACCCAACCTAAAAGTTTATCAGCAGGAAAATGGCTAAACAAAAACTATATATCCTACACTGAAATATACTCACTGATAAAAGGAATGTGAAAGGAATTGAGTACTAAAACTACCAAGTATCTCAAAATTAGCTAAAAAAAATCCAGATGCAAAAATGTTCATTTTAAGTGGATTGATTTAGATGAAGTTCAAGAGCAGGAAACACTTATCTACATTTATAGTATACATAGGACAAAGGAAATTTCTGTGGTAATAGGAAAAAATGTACATATTAATTGTGATGGTAGTTGGAGTCAAAGTTAAATGAGTATTTTATTATATTTACATTATGCCTCAATTTAAAAAGACAGATGACTAATCACTGCATTACCTGGTCTGCCTCCACAGAGTGTACTTGTTCTTTTGCTGGTACGCTGTGGGTATTTCAGTTCTGCACATATGACTAAAGGATCCGAGTGTCACCTTGCTCTGTGTCATGCAGGATTCATGAGATTTTAAAGAGCATGCAAGCTCCATTTTCATTTTCATTGTGAGCAAATCTAAATTCTAGGGGTCATTACACACATAAACAAAAAGGGAACTCCTCAATGTCATTACATTGGATTACATTTGGAAGTCCATATCTTCTCTCCTGGCTATTGTTTTTGCCTTTATTTTCAATTGAAATGTTTATTCTGTAATATTATTCTCACAATACAATATTTCACTTACTATTTCAAAATCCCACTGTTGGGTTGGGGAGTATCCCTCACTCAAGCAGTTGTCATCCACACGTGAGTCCTTCTCAGACCGAGGCAGGAGTGGTCTAGATTGTGGATGGGGACAGTCAACCACAGAACAGAGACTAGAGAAAGGATGGAATGAGAAAAGAGCAAAACTAAGAGTAGGTGCAGCACAGCAGTCAGATTGATTATGCAAAATATAAGCTAGCATAGGAACATCACACTGCTTCTGGGAAGTCCTTCACGCTCTCCTGGTGTCTCGGGGCAAATTAAGGCCCTTACAAGACCTGGCCTGATGCAGTCATTCCAAACGCAGCTCACACTGCTTTATGGGCCTCTTCACCCTTCAGACTGTTTGCTTTGTCTCAACCCCTTTCTTGCAATATTCCCAGGGCTTAATTCCTCATCCATTTAGTCTTCCTTAAATATGACCTTTGATGGGGACTGTGTTTATCTAATTTTTTTAAAAGGACAATGACTCATTATTTTCATTATTATTGATATTATTGTTTATAAAGCATTCATGTTCTTATACCATACACCACATTTTTATTCGTTATGCTACCATTCATGGCCTTTTCTTCACTGGAATTTAAGGTAAAGTTCACCAGGATTCTTTTCAATTTTTGTTGTTGATGTATCCTCATGCTGCTACAGTGCTTTCCTAGAGAGGGTGCCTTAACTATTTTTTAATAAATGAGGAAAATTTAAAGGGTTGTTCAACAAAGAGCATTCTTGAACAGGTTGAGAATATTTCATATTGAGAAAGTAATGTAGGTATCTGTACAATGAAAATATTATTTAAAATATTTAAGTGGTATTTTCATCGATTTGACCCAGAGAAAATAATAATAATAATAATAATAATAATAATAATCATTGCTGGATGATTCAGTAATAGTCTGAAAAACAGACCAATACAAAATAATCTTTGGGATCCCTCTTATATTTCTGCTATATTCTATAGAAGAAAGTTAAAAAAAAAACTGAGTATAGCATACTTCCCCAATTAAACATCTGGGAGAGTTTAGCTTTCCTGCAGTTAGTATAGTTACAGATAGCATTTTCAATACTTTCTAATTAAATATATTAAATGCTCACAGCTACTTCTGTAATATTCAAATTCTTTGTATGCTGATACTGTACTCTGGAAAGTTTTTGAGCTACTATAAATACTTATAGTAAGAGCATATTTATTTTAGTTTGGATGTTATTTATCTTATGGTGCAAAAGAAAAAAAAAGACAGAAAGACTTCAAGGTTGCAAACCTGAGATTAAATCCAGTTCTTTTTACAATGTGTGTGGTGTGGCCTTGAGCACTTTAATTATGAGTCTTCAGTTGGGTAAACTTGATGAGGTGTGATGAAAATAGTAATTTTATTCTGAGAATTAAATAAGATCAGGTATATGATATATTGTGTCCCAAGACAATGTCTGGAAGAAGAGTCAATCATGACATTACTGATAATATTTAAAATTTTTGGAGGACTTCTCATATTTCAAACACTCCCATAAGTGCCTCATATGTATTTTTTCAATTATCCCATGGCACGATGTGGTAGAGCAGGAATTACTATCTACATTTCACATGTGAGAAAAATCAAGAATCCATGGGGTAAGGGGATTGCTCCAAATCACTGTGCTTGGAAGCAAGGAAAAAGAATTTTAAGTCAAGTAGTTTTGTAACCAGGGGTGGGAGGAGTAACCCTATTTCATGCTGGACTTAGTGCCTCACAGAGGATTATACTGCTCCCCTCTCCATTTCCCTCAGATTCAAAAAAGCCCTGCACAGTCTTGAATTCTAGACATTAGACAAAAATCGCTCCTCCACCCTTTAGTTTTTATTATACTTTTTAAGATGCTGAGAAAGTTCATCTTTTCTCCATTTTTTCTTTATCACCTTCCCCAAGCTGGTGACATTTCAGTCCCTTTCAGGAGGAGACTGAGCTTCTGATTTCTAAATTCAGTTCACTTTAGCTCCAAAATGAAGAAGCACAACCTTAAAAGTGTATTTGCGGTTGCTGTGGTTACAGCAGCAGTCACGCATGGAGGCTGGTATGAAATCCAAGCCAGGGGGACAGCGATGGGGCCTGAAGTGTAATGCAAGATGAGAATCCAAGGCATAGACAGAGAAAAGGACATCTGAAACATGGATGCATTCTCTTGTATCGTGCGTCCCAGGTATCACTGAATTATAACAGGGAAAAGTCCATTCATGCAAGAGTTAAATGTGAGAACTCTGCAGAAGTAAACTGACCCCTCTCTGCTGAATGGAGATGTGAAGAAGACATGAAAGTCGACCCTCCTCTGTACATATGGCAAGCATGGGCTTTCCCTGAAAGCTATATATATATAGGTGTTAAAGCTACCCATGACAAAAGAATAATTACGCTCTCCACAGTCAAAATTTGGCTAAAAATAAAGGAGAAAATAAAAGCCAAAAAATGTAGGTGACAGACAGCTTCAATCCTAAGCAGAAGAGTGACACCAATTGTAAAATATAATAAGCTTTCACTGGATATTAGTCACTATGTGATTATCTATTTATCCATCTATATCTATGATCCTATGTAATCCCCAGACAGCTCCATGAGTGGTTTTATTTCCTACATGATGAGGATTAGGCTTGATAGAGAGATTTAAGGTTACCAGCTATTTAATTTAAAGGCAGGATTTGAACTTAAGTCTGTATTATTTCTAAGTCCCCTTTCCTAATTACCATACTCTCCTTTTTTTGAAACTATCACTCCAGTTCTTGGATTTTTGGCCTGAACCTTCCTCTCAGCAGTCATACCTACCCCCTGAAAAAGAATAATCCACTCTACTCTTTTCAGGAATCTGCTGATCATGACTGTATAATGGTTAGTTATGGCCTATTAAATACATATCATATCCTTCTGTGCCAGAAATGGGACTCCATTTAAACAAGCAATTGAGCTTTATTGTTATTTCATTTCTGTCTAAGTCCCCTCCACCAACTCCTTTCCCTAAAGCAATAAGACAAATATCACATTAGTTGTCTTCAGAGTATATGAAAATACCTGAGTTGTTAGGAGAATTTAACAGGGAATAGGCATAAAGTTCCTTTTCTAAAGTTTCCTCCCTTGTTTGTGAACTCTTGGGAGTAGGGTGGATTTGATTTGGGATTTGAATTGGTCAGAATATAATGCTGTGTTGGTTATATGTACAGTAACTACAAATGCACCATTCCTTCTAGAAGTTTGGGAGAGTAGACTATTGGCCAGGGCATCGTATGTTGTGACTATGTTGTGACTATTCTTGGTAAACAGAGAAAATTTACCTGGTTATGTGTCATCGCCCCTCCTATGAAGTATGAAATACTTTAGAGATATTTACCCTTTTTGGACTTTTCTTAGAAAGCCCAGGACCCATCTTGTTACTGTCAGCTACTTTTAACTCATCACTGAACTAGATTCCTCAAAAGGAGAGGCTGGTTTGCTCAGTGAAAGAAAAATAAACGCTGGGTACTGTTTGATAGGAAGTCAAGGTTGTCTTTGCAGATGATTCAGGCACAGGTGAACTCAACCAGCAAGGTTCTTTACTGATAGCATGGTTCAAACGGTCAGGTTGTGCAATGTATATAAAATCCCAAAGACAGAACTCCTACCCCTCTTTCTCTGATTTACCCATGGATATGAGCATTATGTTCTTCCTATCTGAAACTAGGGACCTTTACATATTGTGTAATTATTAACCACTCAAAACAAGGCTTTTGTATACATACCTCCATTATTACTTTTATGTGTATTCCTAAAATATTTAGACTCCCTGGCATTAAAATACTATGATCCCTTTTTATCCAAAATGAATAAAATCTCTCATCTTATATTTCTATAAGTCATGTGAAACTTTTAAGTGCAAGGGCCTTCACTTTAATCATGATTTATGTATCCCCAGAGTGGGTATTTAATGTACCAATGTGTATTACTAAGTCGATAAATTATTTGTCAAAAATTAATAGTTGAAATTGACAGGGAGTTGAATATCTAATAATCATTGAATATCTCATAACCATTTTCTACTGAATATCTAATAACCATTTTCAGCAAAGGTATCAAGAAGCAAATCCCCTCCTAAGATTCTCTGAGGCCCATTCCAATATATTTTTATTGGGGAAAATTCATATTTGAATGAGTAAATGAGAGCATGTTGCTTATAATCTCAAGCATATTGACCCATGACATCTTCTGAGACCCAGATGGGCAGATCATTTTATTTTATAGAAACTCATGAACAGCTGTCAGCAATAATTTCTAATGGCTCCATTTGATTCTGACACATGATATCCTGACCCCATCATCTGGGCCCATCTGTGAGAATGGCGGGGAGCTCAAGAAAGGTGGCCAACCCCAGGCCATTGGGCAGCCTGGCACAGGTAAGAGGAGAGGATGGGTGGAGTGGAGCTGGCAGCCTGCTGCTGTTACCAGGCCAAGATATTCCATGGCGGTGGCTTGACCACCTCTCAAATCTGCCCTCTGCATTTACTGACACTCAGGGACAAATAAAGTGGTGTAAAATGAATTTTGATGAAAGCTGTGAAATAAAAAAGAACTTAAAAAGGCCTGAAAGTATATTGGATGGGATTAGGAACTAGAGGATAGAAAAATAAGACATTTTAAAAAATAATTACAAACAAAATACTAAAGCTAAATGATAATGCCAAGTTATAAAACATTACCTTGGGGCTGGGATATAGCTCAGTTGGTAGAGTGCTTGCCTCGCATGCACAAGGCCCTGGGTTCAATCCCCAGCACCCCTCAAAAAAAATTACCTTCTATAGTTGACACAACTGAGGTTGAATGACATTTATTACTCAAAAATCCATAAAAGCCCCTATCCCCTTACCTTTACCAAAGTGAGCCCCAAGAAGGCAGAAATTATCTACTTTGCTCAAGTTAAGTATTCCACCATCTAGAACAATACCCGAAACATGGCAGCCATTTTCTAAACCTGTGGAGTAAATCTCACAGATTTTTTTTGCCCTGTAACACATCACACATCACACTTTTAAGAGATTAAGCTCAGAATCAGACAGGATTCTCAAGGCTGATGACTGAGTACTAATATTCAATCCTGGACAAGTTTGATTGAATGGAGAAGGGACAGAACCCTGAGGGAATAGAGTCAATTCACATTTTATCATGTCCTTCGAGGAAGGAAGGAAGGAAATAAGGAAGGATAGAGAGAGGAGTGGGGGGTGGAGAACAGGAAGGGAGAAACAGTGTACAAAGAGAAATGTAAAGGAGGAAATAAGAGAAAATGAGAGAGAAAAAACTAAATAGAAAGGAGAGGCCAATAAGACTATGAAAAGATGCCTAGCAACCAGTAGCCATTAGATAAATGCACCTTAAAATCACAATGAGATACCACTTCAGACCCATTACAATGGCTATTACAAAACACCAAGAAAAGCCCTCAGAAAATATCAAGAATTGGTGATGATGGAGAGAAACATTGTGCATTGCAGATGGAGTATAAAATGGCGCAGCCAACGTGGAAAACACTTTGGTGCTTCCTCAAGAAGTTAAAGATGACCCAGCAATTTGACCTCTTGGTAGATTTGCAAAGGAATTGACTATGGTGACTCACACTGACACTTACACACTACTGTCCTCAATAGTATTTTCCCAGCAGCAGAATGTTGGAGACAACTCAAGTGTTCCTCCGTAAAAGAATGAAAACAGAAAAAAATATATATAATATAGAGACACAAAGGGAAATTATTCAAACTTAAACATGAACTTCTGAAGCATGCTACAATATCCTTGAACCTTGAAACACTGAACTAAGTAAAATAAATCAGACACAAAATAACACATATTATTTGATTCCAATTGTATCAGGTACCCAGAATAAGACAGAAGTAGGGTAGAGGGGGCTGAAGCCGGAGAGGAATGGAGGGTCATCATTGAATGGATGCAGTTTCTATTTAAGAAGACGAAAAAGTGTTCTGGAAGCAGGCAATGGTGACCTGTGCATCATTGATAGTGTACTTAATGCCCCTGCATTGTGAAACTATGGATAAAACGGTCAGTTCCAGGCTATGTATGTTTTACCAGGACCATCAGTAGGGAAATGCAGCTCATAGTCCAGTCTAACAAACAAAATAAGGAAAGAGAAAACACAGTGGACTTGACTTTGTTGCCTACATCTCTCACCTTCCTCAAGTCACCGCTTTTCCACTGAAGGATAAATGGAAATGAGGATAATTTCATCCAAATGGCCACAATGATTAAGAGATTTGTGATGCAGGGAGAAGACAATCAGATCATGGAATTGCTCTAATTATGTTGAAGCTTTGAAATTTTTTCTGATATTTTAGGAGGCAAATCTCTACTGCAGCCCTGGTATGAGTGAGGAAGAACTTACCTAAAGGGCTCCTGGCAAGTACTTTGCAACCATGACCAAAGTATCCTGAAAATTAATCCAATGTAGGGAGCAGAGTTT
This sequence comes from Sciurus niger, assembly GCA_020740815.1. Classification (NCBI taxonomy): domain Eukaryota; kingdom Metazoa; phylum Chordata; class Mammalia; order Rodentia; family Sciuridae; genus Sciurus; species Sciurus niger. The sequence continues at coordinate 13,183 of JAHUXG010017638.1, read as the reverse complement.
AGCAAGGAAAACCCCAGAATAGAAGGGAGCTGTGTCTTCACTGAATGATACATGAAGCCTGCCCTACCTCTGCTCTTGTTTCAACAATTTTGAGATATTTTTGTGTTTTTCTATTGTTTTCAACCAAATTAATTCTGTCAGAAAGCAGAAATACATCATGAGGCTTTTAGTCTTGCTGATTTCATTCATGTAATAAACACGTTTGAAAAAAATTCGCTCTTCACAAAAATGTCTTCTCATACAATAAATTGTGACCATACTTCCAGAGATCATCATCTAAGGCCTGAATTGCCCTTTTATTGGCCTCAGAGAACTTTCATAAACCTATGTAAAGAAAAAAAGAATTCATAAAATGGGATTGGATGATCATAGAATTGCTTTATAGCTGCTCCAGGTTCACATGCTGAAAATTTTTCTTCATTAATCAGGTTATTTCCTATCAAAATAATTTTTTTTGTTTCCTATTCACCCTAACAATCAACTTTGATTGATCTCCTCCAGTGTTAGCGAAGGAATTCAAATTGCAAATGATAGGACGTCCCTGTTATTCTTGGAAATACCAATTAGGTGATGCCTGAACGATCTCTCCAAATGTATGTATTCAGTACTGCCACCAACAGAACCAGCTGTGTTCCTCAATAATGAAGTGAAACAACAAAAAAGCAGAGCCGGCATAAAGCTTCCTTATCCGTAAGCCTGTATCTTTTCCAATTTCTAATTGAGATGTGATATTTTCATTTCTCAACTTGGAATGCATGAAGAATAACACTGACTTAATAATACATGTGTACTAAAACATACATGCACATACACACAGAAATGCATATATCTCATACAGTGCACACATATATAAAGTAGACCTCCTGTCTTCCAGACCTATTCTGAGAATTTTCAAGCCAGAGCTTAATTGAAGAGAAAAAAAACAAAAAATAAAAAACAATCCAGTTGATCATAAAACTTATCCATCTAAAGAACACTGGGGAAACAGGGTTTTCTGTTACCAGTGAAAACACATCTTCCCTTACAGGGGGAGATTCCCCAATGTAAATCTTACTTTTTTTATATAATGATAAAAAATAGTATTGTCCTTACATGTAAATAAAATAAGATAATGTATACTTTAAATCACTTAAAAAGTCTGGGAGAGTCCTGCTAGTCCAAAACTACTTTCGTGACCACAGATTGCTGCATAAATTATCTAGAGGAGCATTCAAATTTCTAATGACCAATAACAGAACACTCAAAACTCAAACAAAGCTCTGCAAGAGGAGTCATGTCATAACATTACTGAAATTTCTTTACACAAAAATACTAGGAACCAAAATATTTCCTGAGAATTTGTTTTCATAGTGAGGGGCTTAGTACAGACAGACTGCAGAGACAAAAATATGGCCTGTGCAATCAGACAACCCTCAATTAAGATTTGACTTTGGACCCTTCTGAGCTTGCAACCTTGGAAGTCATTTAATCTTTCTGAGCCCTGCTGGGTTGCTGCCAGTATTGGATTAAATGTAAAATACCTAGCAGAATCCATAGTACCCAATAGTCAATAATTACTCAGAGAAAACAGCAGGACTTTGAGGACCCGACAGGAAGAAAGGGCACAATGCTGGGGGAAGAAGAGTGTAGAAGTAAAGTTTGCTGATTAAATCTCACTCAGCTTTACGGACACTATGATAATGACCTTCACTGCCAACATCATTTTAATTTTTAATTGCCCAGATCAGGGATTTGCTGTGATGGACCCTCCCAGGTGCTATTGGATGGAAATGTTATTCAGAGATAGCAATGGACCCATTGAGTTTCTACTGTTAAATGAGAAGTATAAGAATCATTTTTTCCTTCAACAGAAGATAAGTGGTTATCCAAGAATTGAGGAGAATATGTCAATGGCTAAACAGAGTTCAGGGATTGCACACTCTAATCCATTACCAATTCAAAGTGATTCAAGGGCAATAAGTACTCACTACCAACTCTAAAATTAAGGCTAAAGTTAAGAAAAATAAGCAAAAAAATGGAGCAAGAGGAAAAAATGGTTTCTAAAATTGTTTCTTAGACATTAAATAATAGCATAGTGATTAAGGGTTTGGCTGTTGTAGTCAGGTAGATGTGAGTCAAACACCCACAACTTGCTATCTTTTAATTTTAAGAAATATGTGAACCTCAATTTCAAAGAGCTCATCTGCAAAGTGGAAGTAACTGTCATGTGGGATCACTGGAAATCCAATGGATAAATAATGTTGTACATGAATAGACATATATAAAAGCCTCAGTAACTGTTATTTTTATTCTCATTTGCATATCAGTACTGAATAATAAAGATAAGAATAAATATAAAGAAATTTACTAACCCCCAGCTGGGAACAAAAACAATTCACCATTCTGCTTAAATCTTGGATCTTTCCTATGCAGTATCTATTAATGAAAGATTAACCCACTCCCATATGTTTTTATTTTTATAACTAATTTAAAGCAAATATTTGAATACCTCAATTCTTCATACTAACTTTGAAAAGTTAAATATTCTCCCAAGGTGGCATTTTATTTGTAAAAATACACAAAGGAAATGTGTTTAAAATTAACATTCTAAGACCCCGTTTTCATTTGCAGAATACTTTGACAATTACCATTGTTGGAGAAACACGATTATTCCCAAGTTGCTCATACATTTAAACAGATACCACTGCCACAAAATCAGAGAACATCTTCAGTCAAGGGTATGAAGATAAAAGATTCCTCTTGGGAGAGACGATTATTGCATTATGTTCCTGGCTATAAAAGTGTGTGCTTTTAACTTTAAGAAAATGACTCTCAAAACCTGTTTACCAACTACAATAAAAGATAAGAAACTCCAGCCTTCCATTTACCTAGAAAGATAGGAAACAAATAACAGAAAAAGAAAAAAAAATGCATTCTGGCCATTCTTGTCAGAAACTACCTATGGAGTGAGAAATGAAAAGGCCAGCTAGAAAATTTAACAAAAACCAGTTTGAACAGATAAAGAGAATATTCCAAATCAGAACTACTTTCTTCTTTTAGATAGCCTTACCTTGTTTTTATAAGAATTATAAATGATCTTTGCAAATATTTGAAATATTCAGAGTTAAGAAACAAGTTTAAAAATTATATATGAATTCACCAAAATAAGTGTATACTCTTGACATTTGGAATATTATTCCAGGCATTTCTCTGCAGTGAATCTGCATGTGGCTACATGCATAAAATTTTAAACAAAGGAATACACCATATATGTTGTTTTGTGATCAGAGGTATTTTATGTTATTTATTGATTTACTTGGGTACTAGGTATTGAACCCAGGGGCATTTTACCACTAAAATACATCCCCAGTCCCTTTTTTTTTTTTTTTTTTTTTTTACTTTAAGGTGGAATCTTGCTAAATTTTTGAGGCTGGCCTTGTCCTTGGGATCCTCATGCTTCAAGGTACTGAGATTATAGGTATGTGCCACCATGCCTGGCTCAGGGGTATTATTTAGTCATCGTAGATAGGTATTTAGATCAATGAATAGAGTTCATGTTATAATTTTAAGTGATGAACTCATATTCCACTGGATTTACATTCTCTAATTCATTTGTAAATTTACTACTAAGGAAATGTGGTTGTTGGTTCATTTTTGATTACTTGATATTAGAAGCTGTATTCGTTCAATGTGTGCATTTCTCTTTGTATATGTGTAATTATGTCCTGAGTCAAGAGCCAAAATTCTCTAAAGAAAATAGAGTTGTTGAAGAAAAATGTGGTTACCTAGATTCTAATCCCTGACTTTAGTTTCGTTTACTTCCAACATTTCTGTCTCTGTTAGTAGAGGTAAAAATGGGAAAGTTGAGGATAATTGCTAAAGTTTCCTTCTACAGAATAATTATAGATCTATAAATACAGTGACCTGAAACATAACTTGGAAATGACCAATAAATAAAACAATTAAGAGTGAAAACAAATTTACCTTCATAGTCATCTAATTGACCTCAGAGGAGGTGGATCACAGACTCATTCCATATAATGACAATTCAGTGAAACATTGGATCAAGTTTTATATTCATTCTTTAAATGGGAAAACCAGCACTCAGAGATTGACTGTCCTTAAATTATGTAGCCAGTCATTGTAAAAACCTTTGGCCAAACCCTGATTTCAAGTCCCTATCTAGTCACCAGTAAAACTGCTGTTTTATGAGAAGTCATGAGATACTAAACTAAAGTCAACTCCATTATCCAGGGGCATGGGTGAACAATTTAGGAAACGATGAAATCCAAATAGAAAACTAAGAGTAATCAAAGAAAGAGGGTTACAGAAATCCAATGTGTGAATTTTATATTTAACAATGAAAACCAGTACCAAATGTGACTTTGGGCATATAAAATATTTTAAAATATTATTTAAAAATATAGACATATGGTGTCTTGGGCACTGAGTAAGGGAATATGTACGTGGTGATTCATTTCAAAGAACTAAATATGGCCACACTTTTAGTTCAAATTCTTCACCTATGGAAAATGTATTCATCAATGCAAGTAAATTTTTGTGAAAAATATTCACAATGAAAATTGGAAAACAATCTAAATTGTTAAAAGAAGTCATTGACTGAGTAAAATATACACAATGTTGATCAAGGTGAACCCAGAAACTGTAAAAATAAAAGAACTTTATCTAAGGTCTTAGTAATTGCAATTTAAGAAGTAGTTTCAAATAGTTCTAAATCAGTTTTCCAAAGGAGTCAGGGATAGCAGGAATTTACGAAGTCAAGTAAGGCTGATTTATTACAAAGCAGTAAAAATTTCCTTGTAGGAGATCTCTATTGAAAGTTGAGAATGAATGGAGACTACATAACAGGGGAAAGTGACTTATAGAAGATGAAGAAGAGAATGTATAGGCATAGTAAAAATGTCTATGAAACACTGAGTCTGATAATCTCTTGGCATGCATCGGGAGTCTCTGGATACAAGGTAATTCCAGATGTGGTCAATCCAAGGGAGAAGTCACTAATGGTAACAGTTCCGTCACCAGCCTGAGATATGCACAAGTCCTGCTTCCTTGATCACCTCCCTACTTCATATTGAAAAGCCCTTTTTTATTTTATTTTATTTATTTATTTATTTATTTTTGCGGTGCTGGGGATCAAACCCAGGGCCTTGTGCTTGCAAGGCAAGCACTCTACCAACTGAGCTATATCCCCAGCCCTTGAAAAGTCCTTTCTATGTGTCTCTCAATGTGATTTTCCTTTTATTTCAAAAAAAATCAAGTAATAGTCCCCCATTAGAAAGCAAGATTTCAAAATACTTAATAGTCTTAATTAATATTTGATAGAAAATCTTTAAAGAATCACAGAGGAAGTATGATTTTGAAAATGTAGGTAAACTCAAGGCAAACGTGTTTGAACACAGAAAGTAAGTTTATTTTTGGAGTTATTTTTATCATTTTCTCCATTTTCCAGATATATTTTCTGCAATATATTTATGAAGTTACCTCCAGGCAAATAGCCAGTTTTACAGCCCCATTGTCAGGAGTGGTGGTTGAGGAGCAATGTTGTCTTGTCTAATGGAGCCATGTGCTCTAGATTTAACATAGTCACTTCATCTCAGTTGATAAATCAAAGCTTAAGTGTGTTCAGCTCTGAGTCAGGATCAAAGAAGTTGCCAATCTTGCTCTATTCCTCTAGCTATAGAAAATGAATATTTCAAAGGATGCACCCTTTCTGATATCTTTCTATCTAGCAATGACATCAAACAGAATTGTTTAATGTAAAGTGGTTTCCCAACACCCTTTAAGATGTTACCTCCACTGAGACCAACTAAAGGCCATGGAAGGGAAGAGAGTTTGGTCCAGGCATAAATTCTCTAATCAACAGACTCTCAAAACACAATTATTCTCTGGTTATTCCATTTTGCTGCATAAATTCCTCCAAAGTGTTCTCACGATCACCCGCTAGATGCAGCTGGATAGTCCTTAAGTTATATCTCTTCTAATTATCATTAGGGGTTCTATGTCCTAAATATAACTGTATGGCAATATATACCTTTAATATGAATCAGGATCTCTGCTATCATGTACTGGACTACAACTGAAGTTTTGGTTTCGCTCTGTGTTGTATCCTTAGGAATTCAATCATATTATAGTCTATATCCTTATATTATTTATTACTTTATATGATATTTACTTACTGTTCAATTTTATGATTTGTACTAACTAATCTTAACACTTTTAGAATAAATTTCCATTCAGATCAGCATTATTCATGTGACAATGTTTTTAGGAGACAGTACAGTTCTCATCACTCTTTCTACCTCTATCTCCTACCCCTACCTAAATAACGTTGCCAACTAAGCATGCTGAAACAGAAAACCCTCATAATGCACTCACTGCTTGAGAGCACCCTGAAGAAATCCCTGTCTTCTCACCTACGTGGCATGCACTAACAGCAGTCATGTTGAAAGAGATTAAGGATAAGTACATATTGAAGAATTTTAAGAATACTAAAACAAGAATAAGGCCAACCATGAGACTTCTAGTCATTATTCCAATATGATAGTGCATTTGAAAACTCAAAGTTTTTACAGAAATATTAAGAGGAACATATTTTACCCTAATATAGTAAGCATTTCTAGGTAGAATTTGGGGGGATAGGTTGAACATTGAAATTACTACCTGCCATATCCTCTCTGATTCACCTCAAGAATATCCCTATGTACAACAGAAGACAGGCCTAACAGTAGTTATAAGAGGAAGGAGAGTGATCTCAAAGCTCTTGATAAGAAAGTTCATCAGCTGAGCACTAACTGCAACAAAATGGAATAAATGATCTCAATTATAAAACTATTCAGTCTGAAACAGAAGGAGTAAATGTACATCCAATTGTGTTCATGCATCTTAAGGTACGGGATCTTCTCATGATGTCACTGGCAATTTTACACTGAGCATCAGGCCCTATGTTCCTTCTTCTTGAATATGAACGAGTCTGAGACTCAGGCAGCTTCTAAGATATGTCACTTTCAAGGAAAACTTAGAAATTGGGATGGAAGAGCATCTCTGTGAGAGAGCAAGAGACAGCAAACGTGTACATGTGTATGCATGTACATTTTTAGCTCTGGACTATCATGCAATGAGTGACTGCCTTAAAGCTGCCACACTGGAAAGAATATTCAGGTCCTGCCTGGACAATAAGCACTATGGAGGGCCCCAGTCATCCTCACCCCTTGAAGTTCTAGTCCTCTCCTCAGGCACCAGGCACGTGAGTGAGTGAGCAAGAAATTAAGAGACTCCACCCTGCAAGACCCTCCTTCTGAAGCACGGTGAACAGAAGCATGAACCATGCCCATCCTGTAGGACAGCAGGCAAAGTAAATGCTATTTTCAGTAACTCAGGGTTTATTAAACTTTCTTTGTAATTGAACCATAATTGTTTGTACAATTAGTTGGATGTTTAAGTTTATGACTTTCAAGAACAACCCCAAATCAGAGTTGAGACATTATTAGAAGTGGATTTCTTGACTTTGGAAAGAGCCTCGAGGCCTCTAGTTCATACATCACTTAGCACTTGTGATGTATGAGCCACAATGTGTTACTGGAATAAGAAAGAAAGAGAAAAAAAAGACTAAAAAAATAGACTGGTCACTTCCTTCCCTGGATTACTGCAAGACTATCAGTAGACACATACTATCAGAACTGCTTCCTCACCATAAGTACAGGGATAGTAGTACCTGCCTGGTTTTCCTCCTAGCTTTATTGTTCAAGTACATTTCCATAGCTAGGAAATATAAAATTCAACCCTTACAACTACACATGATTTTTTGCTTTGATTCACTCAGTGATATGTGATTATTACCTATTAAAATTCTTTTCATAGCACCAAACACTCTAGAAGCGATAGGAACAATTCCAGATCACAAGTAATTGAGAACACATTTCCTACTTAAGAAATGTTGACTCCATGGTCTATAGTACATGAAGTTGACACACAAACATATACGCATTTTCAAATACTGAACAATCCCCTGAAAAAGCCCATCCTCCTATCTGCTGAGTTTTGTTGTTGACTTATGACCTAGAGTTCCCTAACACTATCTGCAAAAATAATTATGGAAGCCATTTGGAATGAGACAGAGGACAAACCAGCACTGTGATTGATGACATGTCAGAGGCACACTGGGATTAACACACCCACTCATTAAGAGCAGGAGGAAAGAGGTTTACCTAAAGGTAATAACAATTGCTTACTACTAGTGATGGTGGAGTCATAGAACCCACTCTCGACCAGGTGAAGCTTCATCTTTGGGCCCTTGGTGCATTCATCATGAGAAGCACTTGAGCCTAATGGACCGAGGGGACTGTGCTGGCTGGTGACTCACTCTGTCACCTTGGAGACATTACTCATGTCTCTAGGACAGCAGAATTGTTGGTAAAAAATGTATAATTTTAGCTACCAACTGACCCAGCGGACACAGTTTTCTTGATGAAAGATAATGAAATATTGACAAATTAAACATCATCATGTACTTGTTTTGAAAAATAAAGGGAAAAATTCAAATTCATAATGTGTCTATGGGTGGTTCCAGGCACATTCCAGTCATCCTTGATGTTTGACTCCTACAGGGAGACAGTAGAGTTTTGTGTTTAACAGTAAGGGTCTGAGGGCCAGACTGCTCTATTTGGATCTAAAGTATGCTAATAATGCCATCTAATTTGTGGTGTTAATTAGCCCCTCTAGGCTTCTGTTTCTTCAACTGGTAAGTGTGGTCTCATAGACTTACAATAAATGAGATAAATGACATAAAATGAGATAATTGATATAAAAATAGTCAATAAATGATTATTATTTGTTATTTCATGGTTTCATATAATTATGATCATATAAACTATGCAATAAGTTTATTCTCTTTGCTTCTTTCATACTTACCCTTTAAAATCTTATAATTACCTATAGAAATACCATAGAAGGGCGGGCCAAGATGGCGGACTAGAGGGCGGCTGCATTTCACGCTGCTCCAGGACGCAAGATTCAAAAGAGGAGATAGTGAGAGACTTGGGACCAACTCAAAGCTACCGGGTGAGTCTCTCCTGTTGGGGAGGCGTCCCGGATGGGGCGGTAGCCCCGGAACGTAGGGAATTTGTGAAGTGGAGTGGCTCGGCGAGACGCCCCTCCCCCCACTGGAGCGGTAAACACGGACAACTGGGATCATCGTAGAGGAGGCGGCTCAGCATAGCGCTTGGACTCGAGCAACCGCTGGGGCTCCGGGCGGCTGCCTGGGGAGGAGCTGCGTGGTGAGCTGTTTGGACCCAGAGTGACCGCTTCCGAACACCGGGGGGTTGCCCGGAGGAGGAGGAGAGGCCCGGCGGGTCGCTTGGGTCTAGGAGTGACTGCATCAGAGCCACGGGCGGTTGCCAGAGGAGGAGCTGCGTGGTGAGCTGTTTGAACTCAGAGTGGGCGCTCCTGAGCGCCGGGGGACTGCCCGGAGGAAGAGGAGGAGCACGGCGGGACGCTTGGTCTGGGAATGACTGCATCAGAACCACAGGCGGTTGCCAGAGGAGGAGTTGTGTGGTGAACTGTTTGAACTCAGAGCTAGCGCTCCTGAGTGCCGGGAGATTGCCCGGAGGAGGAGGAGGAGCGTGGCTTGTTGTTTGACCTGGGAGTGACTGCATCAGAGCTGCGGGCGGTTGCCGAAGGAGGAGCTGCGTGACGAGCTGTTTGAACTCGGAGCAGCTGCTCCAGAACACTGGTGGCCTGCCTGGAGGAGGAGAGCGGTGGGACGCTTAGTCTGTGAGTGACTGCATCAGAACCACAGGCGGTTGCCAGAGGAGGAGGCGAGTGGTGAGTTGATTGGACTAAAAGCAACCGCTCCGGAACACCGGTGGCCTGCCTGGAGAAGGAGCGTGGTGAGTCACCTGGTCTCGGAGCCACTGCTCCTGAACACCCGGGCGGCTACCCCAAGGAGGAGGAGGAGAAACAGGCGGGTCACTTGGACTTGGAGTGACTGCCTAGGGCTACGGGTGGTTGGTGGGAGGAGGAGACCCAAAGTGAGTTGTTTGGATTCCTAGTGACTGCGTCGGAAACCGGGCGGCTGTCCGGAGGAGGAGGTGTGTGGCGGGTCTCTGGGTCTCGGAGCTATTGTGCGGGGCTCCAGGTGGTGGCTCAGGGGAGGGGCTGCATAGCCAGGCGATTGGTGCAGAGCAGGGTCCCAGGAGCTAGGTGGCTTCTTGCTGGAAGAGCCGCACAGAGACACGCCTAGGGGCGGAGCGAAGTTTCCAGGGCGGCGGGCAGACTCTCTGGGAGAGGCAGCCTAAGGAGACTCGCCTGCGAAGGGTGAGGCTCCCAGGCCCAGGACGTAGGTCCGGGCCCCTGGGATCGTTGCAGAAGAAGACAGCCCAGCCCAGGGGGTAGTTGTAGATTGAGGGGAACCTCTAGGAGGGCAACTGACTAGCGAGACGTCCCCACCGAGTGACTCTTCCCGGCCAGGGGAGGTTTTCCCACAGGGACAGTAAAGTCAGAGACATAGGCACAAACAGGCCTTGCCTCAGCCCGCAGCCTACTTCCCGTTGGATGACCATTGGTCAACAAGTGGAGACACCTCTGCCCACTAGCAGGGAATATACGCCACCTGAGGGTCACCACCCTAGAGAGGCAGCTTCTTCGTGGAGCTCTGCATTATCAACCTCCTCCAAGACTTCAGGCTACTGAAGGATAAGAGGGGATATACTAGCAATCTTCAGGGACATTATAAGTTGATAGAGGAAATCTGCAATATCTTAATGACCCACTGATCCCTGAACAATATGAGAAAACAAGGGAAGAAAATGCCCCAAACAAATCTAGATGTTACATCAATAAAATCCAACGACAGCATGGCAGAAGAAATGACAGAAAGGGAGTTCAGAATGTACATAATTAAAATGATTAGGGAAGCAAACGATGAGATGAAAGAGCAAATGCAGGCATTGAACGATCGCACCAATCGACAGTTAACAGAGCAAATTCAGGAAGCAAAAGATCATTTCAATAAAGAGTTAGAGATATTGAAAAAAAACCAAACAGAAATCCTTGAAATGAAGGAAACAATAAACCAAATTAAGAACTCCATAGAAAGCATAACCAATAGGATAGAACAGCTGGAAGACAGAACTTCAGATATTGAAGACAAAATATTTAACCTCGAAAACAAAGTTGAACAAACAGAGAAGATGGTGAGAAATCATGAACAGAATCTCCAAGAACTATGGGATATCATGAAAAGGCCAAATTTGAGAATTATTGGGATTGAGGAAGGCTTAGAGAAACAAACCAAAGGAATGAACAATCTATTCAATGAAATAATATCAGAAAATTTCCCAAATCTGAAGAATGAAATGGAAAATCAAGTCCAAGAGGCTTATAGGACTCCAAATACACAAAATTACAACAGACCCACACCAAGGCACATTATAATGAAAATACCTAACATACAAAATAAAGACAGAATTTTAAAGGCTGTGAGAGAAAAGAACCAAATTACATTCAGGGGGAAGCCAATACGGATATCAGCAGATTTTTCAATCCAGACCCTAAAAGCTAGAAGGGCCTGGAACAACATTTTTCAAGCTCTGAAAGAAAATGGATGCCAACCAAGAATCTTATACCCAGCAAAACTTACCTTCAAATTTGACGATGAAATAAAATCATTCCATGATAAACAAAAGCTAAAAGAATTTACAAAAGAAAGCCAGCATTACAGAACATTCTCAGCAAAATATTTCATGAGGAAGAGATAAAAAACAAAGAAGCAAATCAGCAAAGGAGGAATTATCCTAAAGGAACTGTCAAATAAAGGAGGAACCAAGATGTGTCAAAAATTTTAAATATGAACCAAATGACTGGGAATACAAATCATATCTCAATAATAACCCTGAATGTTAATGGCCTGAATTCATCAATCAAAAGACATAGACTGGCAGATTGGATTAAAAAGAAAGATCCAACAATATGTTGCCTGCAAGAGACTCACCTCATAGAAAGAGATACCCATAGACTAAAGGTGAAAGGATGGGGAAAAACATACCATGCACATGGACTCAGCAAAAAAGCTGGAGTATCCATCCTCATTTCAGATAATGTGGACTTCAAGCCAATGTTAGTCAGAAGGGATAAAGAAGGACATTTCATACTGCTTAAGGGAAGCATAAATCAGCAAGATATAACAATCATAAACATCTATGCCCCAAACAGTGGCTCATCCATATATGTTAAACAAATCCTTCTCAATTTTAGAAACCAAATAGACCATAACACAATAATACTAGGTGATTTTAACATGCCTCTTTCACCACTGGACAGATCTTCCAAACAAAAATTGAACAAAGAAACCATAGATCTCAATAACACAATCAATAATTTAGACTTAACAGACATTTATAGAATATACCATCCAACCAAGAGCGAATACACTTTCTTCTCAGCAGCACATGGATCCTTCTCTAAAATAGACCATATATTATGCCACAAAGCTAATGTCAGCAAATACAAGAAGATAGAGACACTACCTTGTATTCTATCAGATCATAATGGATTGAAGTTACAAATTAATGAAAGAGTAAAAACACTTCTCCAACACCTGGAGATTAAACAATATGCTACTATATGATGAATGGATAACAGAAGATATTAGGAAGGAAATTAAAATTCTTAGAGGTAAATGAGAACAAAGAAACATCATATCAAAATCTCTGGGACACTATGAAAGCAGTACTTAGAGGAAAATTTATTTCATGGAGCGCATTTAATAAAAGAAGTAAAACTCAACAAATAAATGACCTAACACTATAGCTCAAGCCCTAGAAAAAGAAGAACAGACCAACACCAAAAGTAGTAGAAGACAAGAAATAGTTAAACTCAGAGCTGAAATCAACAAAATTGAAACAAAAGAAGCAATACAAAAAATTGACAAAATAAATAGTTGGTTCTTCGAAAAAATAAACAAAATTGATAAACCTTTAGCCACACTAACAAAGAGAAGACGAGAGAAAACCCAAATCACTAAAATTCGGAATGAACAAGGAAATATCACAACAGACACGACCGAAAGACAAAACATAATTAGAAGCTATTTTGAAAATCTATACTCCAACAAAATAGAAAATTTCGAAGACATCAACAGTTTTCTAGAGACATATGAATTGCCTAAACTGAACGAGGAGGACATACA
>JAHUXG010017637.1:0-47883 GCA_020740815.1 Sciurus niger | reverse complement strand
AGAAAAAATCAGGAAAATGGAGGTTATTACATGATTTAAGAGCCATAAATGAACAAATGTACCCTATGGGACCCATCCAATGTGGACTCCCTCTTGTCACTGCGCTACCAAAAATTGGCCTACTATTATTCTGGATTTAAAAGATTGCTTTTTCTCTATACCCTTACACAAAAATGATTGTTGGAGATTTGCTTTTACTTTGCCCTCTCTTAATCACACTCAGCCTGACCAGAGATTCGAATGGACCGTGTTGCCTCAAGGTATGGCTAACAGTCCTACTATGTCAAATATACGTAGATAAAGCATTAACAACTACTAGACAAAAGTTTAAGAGATTGTTGATTTATCATTATATGGATGACATACTTATTTGCCATCCAGAAAAAGAAGTTTTGTTAGAAGCATTACAATCTATAACTCAAGCATTAGAAAAGAGAGGACTAACAGATAGCCCCTGAAAATTACAATTAGAGGAGATCCAAGAATATCTGGGCCAAGGCTCACTGCATTACAGACAGACCAACACAGTTGACCATCAGGACAGATCAATTGAATACCTTGAACGATTTTCAGAAACTCTTAGGTGACATTAACTGGATCAGATCCTATTTAAAATTATCCACAGGGGAATTAAAACCTTTATTCGATATATTAAAAGGTAATCCTGACTTGAATTCCCTAGGAAACTTACTCCCGAAGCACGGATATCCTTACAGCTAGTAGAGAATAGACTTCAGCAGTGTTACGTTGATCGCTGTGATCCTACTCAACCATTAAGTTTAATCATAATCTCAGAGAAGCATACCCCCTTTGGCATAGTTTGGCAAGGAGGACCTCTGCAAAGTATAAATCTCCCTAGCTCTCCGGCTAAAACATTGCAATCATATCCCCAAGCTATTGCTCAGGTAATATTCAAGGGAATAGAATCATGCATTACTGTTTTTGGAATCCATCCGTCTATTATTATAAGTCCTTATTCCACTCAGCAAAATAAATGGCTAATTAATAATGATGATGATTGGTCAGTATTATATTGTTCCACTTCAGCTCAGTTCGATAACCATTATCCCCAACATCCCTGGATTCAATTCTGTAAAAATACTCCCATAGTTTTTCCAAAAGGGACTAGTGTCCAGCCTCTTAAAGACTGTGTAACCATTTTTACTGATGGCTCCAAAAATGGAGTAGGTGCAGTACTTATCAGTAAACAACTTCACACCATAATAGTTCCACCCAACTCCGCATAGGTTACTGAACTTGCAGTTGTAATAGTAGCCTTTAAATTAGCACATAATCAGCCATTCAATCTTCTATCTGATAGCTTATATATCGTCAACGCTTTACAGGTTCTTGAAACGGTACCCCATATTTCTTCCATGTCCACTGTAGCTTCTTATTTTACTACACTACAAAACCTTATCCTACAGCGTAAACGTCTATTCTATGTAGGACATATTAGAGCTCATTCTAATTTACCAGGACCTTTGGCCAAAGCTAATGACTTGGTAGATATGGCCACCAAATCAATCTTTGTTTTTTCCATAGAGGAACAAGCAAAACTCTTTCATGAAAAATTTCATGTAAATTCCACTACTTTGAGCAGAAAATTTCCTATATCTAAATGTATGGCTTGACAAATAGTAAAAAATTGTCAACATTGTGCTCCTTTAATCCCAGTAAAATCCTTTGGAGTTAACCCCAGGGGACTGCTGCCTGGTCATATTTGGCAGATGGATGTAACCTATATTTCTGAATTTGGTACTGTTAAGTATGTACATGTGTCAGTAGACACTGCTTCAGGGGTCATTATGGCTTCCGCTCATTCTGGAGAAAAGGTGAAAGATGTCATTCAACACTGCCTACAAGCATTTGCTGGCTGGGGCATACCTAAAGTTATTAAAACAGATAATGGTCCTGCTTATACTTCCAAAAGCTTTCGGTTGTTTTTACAAACATTTAACATCCAATCAGTCACTGGCATCCCCTATAATCCTAAGGGACAGGGCATTGTGGAAAGAGCACATATTACTTTAAAAAACTGTCTAAATAAACAAAAAGGGGGAATAGGAGCCTCCTACAAGTCTCCGAAAGATAAACTTAATTTAGTTCTTTTCATTCTAAATTTCTTAACTCTGGATAGGGATGGCCATTCTGCAGCTGATCGACATTATAATCCCCATAATACTCCTCAAGTATGGGCAAAATGGAAAGATATCCTGACAGGTTGTTGGAAAGGACCGGATCCAGTCCTTCGTTGGGTCCGAGGGTCTGTTTGTATTTTCCCACAGGATCAACAGACTCCAGTCTGGATTCCAGAGAGGTTAATCAGAGTTTTACAGCATGCAAGTGATGCTGCTCCTCCTCGCAATGGCGAGCCTGAGCCTTCCTCCAATAACAAAAACTCAGACGGAAAGGCAAACCCGGAACCTATGGGCCATTGTTAGCCTGGCCATATTTTTTACTTCTAACTAGCACATTTTTTATCTTTCCTTTTCTTGTTTTTCACTAAATTCCTCTACAAGCCTGTCAACTCTACTGATGATTTTTCAGGTCGTGCTGCTTTTGGTGACAAGGATACCTCTAGCCTTTCTTTGCTTTAACAGGAGGAATTTCTGCACTTTGCCGCTGGAATCATACTACAAATCAGACCCAGAGTAGAGCAACTCGTTCTGCTGACTCTAGCTGTAATATAGCTTGTCCTCCCTCGTCAGCTTGTGTATTTCCTCCCTTTTATGTTTCTACCAACTAACATTTCTAATAACACCTCTTAACTGTTTACTAACCGTGTGCTATCTCTCACAATGCTGGAATGGTTCTTTTGCCACCCGTGCAATTTGATGCACATTTCTATCTTCCTACCAGTCCTAGTTTCTGTTGCAGATATGGAATTGCCAGTGCTATTATCAAGAAACAGGAGAGGCTTTGACATTGCAAAAGCCGTGATCAATGCCATCACAGTCCTTGCAGTAGCAGCATTGACACAACCATAACAACGATCATTTGGCCGAAAATGCAGCTGCAGCCTACAGACCATGGAGACTTTATCAGAGAGTGGACTCACTATAAGAATAAGTGGATACCTTGCAAGAACTTTTGGGACTGGGATGCGTTTATTCCCTGAAAGCTGTTTGTGTTGCCCGTATTGTAACACTACTGGGATGTGTATTGTTTCTGTATTTAATATGGCTATATGGTTTTCTTCTGTTTATAGATTTGTCAAACAGTGGGCAGGCTTAGGAGCTATGGTGGTACTCCTCTGCTTTGGCCTCCTTCTCTTCATTCGTTTTGGCATGCATCTACGAGCTAGCCAATAGAGAGATCAAATTATCTTTCATGAGGCCATGACCACCCTAAAGGCCGACAGCCCCCCATTAGTATGGCTCTTGATGCTGGGCCTGTAGTCAAAGACGGGTAATGAAGGAGGTGGCTGTGTACCAACCTAAGACAGGAGCTGCAGCATGCTCTGCAGGCTCTGATGATGGGTAAGGACATATGCTGACCACTCAGCCTAAGACAGACACGGTCCCGAGCCTTAGTTTAATAGTAAAGAAGGGGGATATGTCGGGGTTTCCGGGACCCCCAGCCTTGGGCATGGTCAAGATGGCTCCTGACGCTGAGCCAAAAGCGGCCAACTATGCAGTAAACAACCAGTGAGTTCCAATGATTGGCTAGTTAACGATGTGATTAGAGCATGCCCCCCTCGTGTACCTATCCTATGCTTGCAGCTGTCTGCGTTTACCTCGTGTACTCTCCCCTGATTGGTTGAAGTGTATATAAGCCTGGTGGGTGGGAGAGTATGCGCGGAGGCTGAAGCTGAGCTGGAAGCTGGGAGTGCACGGAAGCTGGGAGTAAGGAAGAAGCTGAGAGAAGAGGCTGAGAGAAGAGAAGCTGTGAGTAAGAGAAGTGTAGGAAAGGGACTGTGCATAATAAACTTCCAAAGCTTCAGACGTTTGTCGTGTCTCTCTCTGCGGCCAGAGGGAACACAATATCTTTTCCCTCCTGTGGTTTGGGATCCTTGGGTGCTGTACTGGGAAACAAAATGTATTGCATGAGTCATTCTCCTGCACCTTGGAGTGAGAAATATACAGTGATCTTTGCACATCCAGGACAGGAAGGAAGGGGTGTAGGTAGGGAGACATGAGAAGGAATAGGTAAGGGAAGTGCACAAAGGAAAGAGGAATGGTATCTTATGCCAACTCATCTCAGGAGTACTGAGTGTTGTAGGCCCCACAGGTGTAGTGTTCCACAAGTGAGAGTGACTGAGGTCAGTAGGCTGCTGCTACAGCTACAGAACCTCAGAGGTTCAGGGCTGTGGTAGAACATTGTGCCCAGGTGCAGGAGTGGAGCTGACCCTGAGATCAAGCAGGCAGCATGGGGAGATGTTCCATGAAGTGGAGTCTGGTGGTGCAATGGGCAGAGGGCATGGGTCTTCTGTGTGCCTGTGAGGGTGCCTTACAGCTGAGGCTGGGGGTCATTGGCTCCTTCCTTGGCAAATTTAAGAATTATCAGAATACAGTAAGGTGCAGAGAGTCAAACCAAAAGAATGCAAAATCTTTTCATGAAATAGTGTCAGAAAATTTCTCATATTCAAAGAATGAAATGGAAAATCAAATACAAGAGGCTTACAATATTCCAAATGTGCAAAATTTCAACAGATACACATCAAGGTGCATTTTAATGAAAAAGCCTAGTACCCAGAATAAGGATAACAGTTTAAAGACTGTGGGGGGAAAATGTCAGATTATATATAGGAGAAAACAATTTGCTTCTCAACTGATTTCTCAAACCAGACTCTCAAAGCCAGGATGTCCTGGAGCAACATATACCAACCTCAGAAAGAAAATGAACGCCAATCAAGATTCCTATATCCAGCAAAATTAAGGGTCAGATTTTCAATTGAAAAGAAACCTACCTTGATGAAAACAAATTAAAAAACTTATAACCAGAAAGCCTGTACATCAGAATATTCTCAGCTAAACATTCCTTGAAGATGAAATTGAATAAAGAAAACCAGTGAAGGGAGGAAATACACTAAAGGATTACTCAATCAAAAAAGAAATTAATTGAAATTAAATACTAGAAATAAACCCAAATGACTGGGAACACAAATCATATCTCAATAATAATCTTGAATATTGATGGCCTACACTCATCAATTGAAAGTTATGGACTGGAAAATTGGATTCATAAACAAGACCCAATGTATTCCTGTCTCCAAGAGACTCACCACATAGGCAAAGACATTCACAGTCTGACGGTGAAAAGTTGGGAAAAAACACATCACTTATATGGACTGTGTAAACAAGCAGGGGATTCTATCTTCTAAAGTAGGTCAAGTTATGTAAGCTGTATAATTATAACTATACAATTGTAATATTAACACATTTTAGCATTATTAGGGTTGTTTGATAGCTTCTTTTCCATTGACATGCTTTCTTGCTTTTCTCTTGATTAGACTTGTTAGATTTGTATCAACTTTTACCTGTATTATTTCTTTTCTATTTCCCATGTTTCTGCTCCTACTCTTATTTTTTTCTTCCCACTTCCTAATTTGATTTTTAATCTAACTTCTTTCTGAGACAAATACTTTCAGTTATGTGTTCATCTAAGTACTATTTCATCTGAGAGATTCTTAGATTTTGAGCTTTTATTATCACTTAGTTCCAAGCACCTTTTATTTAATTCCCTTTTCCTTTCTTATTTCACCTGTGTGATATTTATATGTGTGCCACTTAATTTTTAAATGGTTGAGACATGTGGGTGAGGTTCTAGATACTTTCAGCTGATTGATTTCTGATGTAATAAATAATGCAGGAAACTCAGTCTTCATGATTTCATACTTTTAAAATTTCTCAAAGCTCATTTTATGATAGAATATGGTTCAGTCCTCTGAATTTTCTAATTGTCATTTTTGTGTACAGTGCTCTATACATAACAAGTAGGTCCAGGTGGCTGATAATGTTGTTCTATGTCTTTACTCCTTCTAGCAACATAGGGGGGCTCAAACCATCCAAATATGATTATGCGTTCATCTTTCTAAGCTTTACAAAGTTTCACTTCATGTAGTTTGAAATTTTGTTATTGGGTAGATACAGAGACAGGATTGTTATACTTTCCTGAAGAAGTTACTCTAGTATAGTTATGAAAGGTTTCCCTCTTCCTCTGAAAATTCTTTTTCCTGAAATTTACTTTATATGAATAGCTCTACTTCAGATTTCCCATGCTTATTTTCTTCTTTTGCTTTCAACCTAATGGTGTATTGACTTTTAAAGTGTGACCTATGTATAGAGCATATATTTATTGCTTCCATTTTACAATGTTGAACATTTATACTTTTTCATTATAAAACCTAGTTTATTTGTATTTATATTAATTATTAATATTGTTTAAAAAAAACACCTGACATGAAGGTCAGTGGAAAATTGGGTAAATGAGGGCAAATGAGGATTGATGATGTAATATTTTGGAAAATGGATTGAATATTTGTACTGTCAGACTCAGAGAGAAAATTGTTAGAATACTTATTTTGCAATTGCTCACTCTCTCATATATCATAGGAATACAGCAACATATTTATTTTATTGTTTAACACTTTTCATTTTGAAAATAAAATAACATATACATATATAGATATGTATATATACATATGAACATATATAATATGTAATATGGGTATGCTTAAATATATACATATATATATAATATGTAATATGTGTATGGGTAAATATTTTCCAGAGGCAATCTCTTAGGTATTCCATTATGGTTTTAATGAGAATTTTTCAAACAAAATATTCTGAGTATTTTTTCACATGCTTATTTGCCATTTGATTATCCACTTCAATGAAATACCTCCTTTTTTAAGATTATTTATTTTTAAATTTTTTTACAGATTACATTTTATTCATTGTACACAAATGAGGTACATCATTTCATTTGTATGATTTGACATGATGTAGATTCATACCATTTGTGGCTATTTTATTAAATTTTAAATGGAGTATTTATTGATTGTTCAGTTTTCTAGTCTTTGTATATTTGGTAAACAAGCACGTGTATCGCAAGGTTTTGTGACAGTCAAAAAAGAAGAAGGAGGAGTAGAAGGAGAAGTCAGACCCAGAAGGACAAACACTACACATTCTGGCTTACATGTGGGTGCTAATGCTGATCTCAAAAGAGGCAGCAGAAAGTGGTGATCAGAGCTTTAGAAGATGTGGTAGAAAGGGGAGTCTTAATAAGTACAGAGGTACAGTGCTAGAAAAGAATGACTTCTAATGATGTATATAAAAGTTGGGTAACTAGAGTTGACAACAACTGACAGGCATTTCACAAGGAGAAGATTCTGAATGTTTCCCCCAAAAAGAAATGATAAATATTTGAAAACAAAATATTGGAGGTGATTCATATGTCATTTGACCTGATCTCATTATGCATTTTATACATGTACTTAAATATCACTCTGAAGTCCATAACAAAGTGTAATTGTTATTTCTCAAGAAAAATTAAACGTAAACAAATATTTTATACTTTCTAAAAAATAGAAAAAAAGAAAAGAAGAAGAATGAGTTTCAACATGCATAGAGAAGGTTCGATTATTAATACTAGAAAATCTGTTCAAGGTGAACCTAGAGGTCATGCAGAACTCTTAAAATAATTTGAGCACAGAGACAGAAAATAATTAAAATTATGCCTGCATCATTTTCCAGATGGCCAAATTTATATATTATTAAGGTTTTCTCAGATTCTGTTTATATCATCAGATAAATTAGGAGATATGATATTATCAGGGTTATGGAATGTAAGTATATACATAATTATATATGTATATAAAAATATGTAATCAGAATCACAATTCATATAAACTAGTCTGTTGTTTGGAAATCAGATACATGTGGGTGAGTGAATTCTACTTTTGTACAGGACATTAAATTCCACTACAAATACCAATGATTGTTGTTTTTTTAAGGGAGAAATTGCAATTTGTGATATATCCAATTACATTATAATTGACATTAAAATTATATATGTAATTTTATTTTAAAGCAGAGATATTACAGCTACTGAAGGTTAATGCAGAAGGAAATTCTGATAGTTTAAGCTAATACTTGTTAAAATATCAAATGGAGAAATTATACCTTGCTAATCCCCAGACATTCAATATAAACATCACTGTTGAACATCCTGGCTTAAAAGCTTGTGGCACAAGCATTATGACACATGCATTCTCACTGTTTTTTTCTCCAGTGAATGTCTAGATAGACTGGCAGGAAAGGGTCGCTGACTACTGCAGGTGGAACTACCTGTCACACAGATGTGACATTCATGTGGTGGACCTCCTTTATGATTGCTCTTGTGTTCCTGAACATGAATCAGTCACTATGGTATTGCCCATGCAATTTGTTGACAGTCTTCCTTGGCTCTGTGATTTAACACTGAGCAGATGCATATCTGTGAATTACATCTTCTTGTGATTTGTTTAGTTTCAGTGAATCTTCCTAAGTATGAGATTACTGTTTGGCAAAGGACATGAAAAGTTGTTAATATTTTCCACATAAACCATACATTGCCAAAAACATGGTTCTCAGGAAACTGGAAATCCATATGCAGGAGAATGAACATAAACCCCTATCTCTCACTCTGCACAAAACTCAACTGAGAATGGATCAAGGACCTTGGAATCAGACCAGAGAACCTGCACCTTATGGAAGAAAAAGTAGGTCCAAATCTTCATCATATCAGCTTAAGATCAGCCGTCCTTAACGTGACTCCCAAAGCACAAGGAATAAAAGCAGGAATCAATAATTGTAATGGATTCAAACTAAAAAGCTTTTTCTCACCAAATGAAACTATCATCAATGTGAAGAGAGAGCCTTTTAGTGGGAGAAAATGTCTCCCATGTGTGCTTCAGATAGAGCACTAATCTCCAGAATCTATAAAAACTCAAAAAACTTTACATTAAGATTACAAATCAAACAAACCCATCAACAAATGGACTAGAGAAATGAGCAGACACTTCACAGAATAATACCTGCAAGCAATCAACAGATACATGAGAAAATGTTCAGCATCTCTAGTAATAAGATAAATGCAAATCAAAACTACCCTGAGATTCCATCTCACCCCAATTAGAATGGCAGTTATCAAGAATACAGGCAACAATAGGTGTTGGTGAGGATGTAGGTAAAAAGGTACACTCATACATTGCTGGTGGGGTTAGTGCAGCCACTCTGGAAAGCAGTGTGGAGATTCCTCAGACAACTTGGAATGGAACCACCATTTGATCCAGCTATTCTACTCCTTGGGCTCTACCCAAAGGACTTAAAATCAGCATACTACAGTCATGCAGCCTCATCAATGTTTGTAGCTGCTCAGTTCACAATAGCTAGTCAATAGATGAATGGATAAAGAAACTATGGTATATATACTCAGTGGAATATACTCAGCCATAAGGAAGAATAACATTAGGACATTTGCAGGCAAAATGATGAAGCAGGAGAATATCATGCTAATGGAGTTTAGACAATCGTAGAAAAACCAAAGGATGAATGATCTCCCTGATTAGTGGATGATGATACATAACGGGGGGTGGTAGGGAGGTAAGAATGAAGGAAGGATGGATTATAGAGAGGAAGAAGAGGGGTGGAAGGGGTGGGGGGAAAATAACAGAGTGAGACAAACATCATTACCCTATGTACATATATGATTATACAAGTAGTATGAATCCTCTTCATGTACAAGTGAAACAAGGTGTACCCCACTTGTTTACAATGGATCAAAATAAATAAATTATAAAAGATAAAGTTCTGTAGTCTTTGCATATAACCTACATACATTCTCTTGTACACTTCAAATGATCTCTAGTTTATTATACCTAAAAAAATGCAAATTCTTTGTAAATACATGCTATAACATATTGTTCAGGGAATAATGAGATGAAAAATGTCCCTATATGTTTAGCACAGACACATTTTCTTTGAGTTTTTCAGTACATTTGGTTAAATACATGAATGTGGAACTCACAAAAATGGAGGACTGACTTCACTTTAGTTCACATTTCTTGTGAAGAACCACACTGTATGTGTAGATTTATCAAAGATATTGTGCAAAATTTAAAAAATACTTTAATTCAGATACATTTGAATCATTCTCTAACCATTAATACTCAAAAGACAAAGGTTTTTCCATTTGTACTTCCATGTGCATGCCACATTTGTCCAAAGTGGGTCAATTATACTCTATTTGGTAGCATCCTAATACCAGACCTGTTGGAAAAATTTTCATAACTTCTATAAGTTGAAAGACCAAGTACATAAGCAGCGTTTGTGAAATGAACTATAGTTTTAAGATTATATATGTTGGTTTTGAACTCATTTAAAATTTTGAGTGAATTTAACCTATGCAAAGATTTTGGCTGGAAAATTGTTCAAAGTCAGTTTAACTACAGATAGGCAGTTGAGCTCAGTCACTAATTTAACCACTGTGTGGTATTTCACCTCTATCACCAGCATTTGCATGCACAAAACTTGCCACTGACCTGATGATAGGGGTGTCTTTTTTTCTGAGGTGCTCTTTGGATATTACCTCAAGTTCCTTATGTGCACCTTCCTTGCCTATGATTCTGGAAAAAGAACTTGTTTCTGAAAAATTGGGAGAAGAAATTCATTGAAATTTGTCACTGCCTATGACTGTATAATTGCCCAGTTGACACATCAGTGGAACTGATATGCCAAATGAAGGAAAATTCTAGGTTCTACAAACACTGTCACATGCATCAAAACTTATGAAAAGTTTCAGAATGGAGTACAAAAGCTAAAAATGAAAACTGAGCTTAGACAGATGAAAATCAGTGGAAAATGAGAGGAGGATCTCTCTAAGAAACTAAAACAACAACCTATATTAATATTTTTCCCCCAAAATCAAAACAATCATAAGAAAACGCTTCAATTGTGCTAGGATTTCAAAGAAGATATAACAACAACAGAGGGATTTCTTCTCACTGTTCCCTTTGAATTGGTAGATAAGCTAATTCATTTCTGCAACACTTTGGATGATATTTGCAAGCATATTTTCTGGTAAGGCATGCATCTTGATCGATGCAAAGTTCCTGATTCATAGTTGGACACTGGCCTTAGGGAATGCCTGCATATTTTGACCAAGAAAACATTTCTTCCTGTGATCTTGAGTTGGAGTTTAATTGGTGGGTAACTCCCTGGAGAGAGCATGAGGACAAATTACAATGGAATAAAAGGTCACCAGACCCGAGTCTGCAAGAAACCTCTGCACTGCAAACAAATGCACAACAGTCTCACATGCATACAAGGCAGTGCAGCCCCTCTGGTCATCACAGAAGCAGGCTCCACTGAAGGGTCCTTCTCCCCACTGTGCCTGCTGAGGGGGGGGGGTCAGCTCTACTGCTGCTCCTGGTCAGCAAATTCCTGCACAGCACTGTCTTTCTCAGGTTCAGTAACTGCAGGAGCATCCAGGTGTTCTCCACACTTTTCTCCTTTAGAGAATTATATCTCTGAGGAAGACCCAAAAGTTAGTACTCCTGGGAGCAGATGTGGTAGAAGACATCTTTCCTGTCCCTCTTTACATTCTTCCTTCTCCTCTCCCTCCATTGTCTGTACCCTTTCTTCCTTCCTGTATGTGCCTCCATCACTACGTTTTGCTCACTCAATGAATATGAGAATGATTTCACACACTACTTGGTTTGTCAGCACATGCACCTGTGCATAGGACTCTCTGAACAACAGTTGAGTAACCAGGAAACTTGCAGATTGCCTAGTCAAATAAAAAATATATTTCATTCAAAAGGCTGTCTTGCTCACACATCAGTTTTTATGTATCTCCATTTACTCAGTCTCAGAAATCATGTGATCTTTCATGGACCAAATGGTGAGCAATTCAGAAAACAACCTAGCGTGGAGAATAATTTCAGTTGATGGGAGAGGCTGAGTGTACTGCGTCTGTGCACCAGAGCAGTAAAACAGGATTGGCCGTGGAAGGGTTAACACAAGCCAGGCTATTGACTTCATTAGAGATATCAATTCCTGGGTCTCTCCTGGTGGTTAGAAGCATGGTTTCCTCATTTTAATCCTGTATCTGACAGAGTTGACCAGAACATTAGGGTGTCTAGAGCCATGAGGAGCTCAATGTTTCTCCTTCCCATTTCCCACTGGAATTACCTGCCTGGGGTTAAGAAGCACAATCACCCTAGCACTCTGTCTAAATGTGACACCATTGTCAGTGCCATCAAGGAGGAGGGAGAGTGCAGTTGCTTTACCTTCTCTCAAGGTCACAGAGTCCTTCTGCATTACAGTCAGATCTCTTCCAATATATAGCAAATGGCAATTGCGTATGAAAGACCTGTGCTCTTTCTAACTGCGTAGATAGTCTCCAGTTGCTGATGGGTAAGGTCACCTACATAGTGTTTAAAAACCTCTGTGTTCAGGCCTTAAAATCAACAGAATATTTTTATCTGGGATTCTCACTTTTCCAACTTTATTATGGTTCAACAGAACGTAGAGTGACACATTTAATTGCCCAATAGGAATCATCTTTGACTGACATGTTGAAAATATTTCACACCAGTAGGAGCTCCACATCAGGCCTGTTGAGCATCAGTGCAAAACAAATGAATTTTGGAGGAGTGAAATGATTCTGAAAGAGATGTGTAGAGGAATGCACTCACAATATGGACACAATAAAATATGGGGAGCATTTCATTAGAATTAAAACATATTTGAAACACATATTTTCCATGATGTAAATAATCACAATGAGTAAGGGCAAGGAAAATATCCATTGTGGTTTTCACTGAAGAATTCTGCATTCAAAACTCTCATCTCAGGACCGGACACTGCTGAAAAGACAGAGGTCCCAGTGATCAGCTAGTGTTGCCTACAATTCTGTCATAGAAAAGAGAGATTCAATGGAGCCTGTGCTTACTTTACAATTAAATATATACACCTCCAGTGTTTCTTCTTGGACAGCATATGCAATTCTTCATTTACCAACTGAACAGTATAAAATAAAATACAATACACTTTGAAAGTCCCAATTGAAACTACCATCATTCAGAGGTGGATAATATGGGAGTCACTGTGTGTGTCTGTTCTAGAACTGTCTGCATTCCTAGAATTTGCACCTGCCCCAGAGATAGGAGGATCCTCTCACCCATGTGCTACCTGCTTCCTTCATCTTTGCCTCCGCAGCCCCAAAGTACCCCTTGGACTTTTGTGACTAGAAAACCAGTCTTCCCTGCATTGGAGTGCCTCACTCTTGTCACTGTCCTCAGAGGAGGAGGACAAATGCTGATTCTCATAGAAGGTACTCATGGGCACATGAAAGCTGTGTTCCTCAGACATGACAATAAAGGAAGGTGTCTTTTGGAGCATTGGGCTGTGTAGGGGCAGAAGAAGTGGGAGCTGTACTGAACCTGGAGCTCCACCAGGCATGGTGCAGTCTCCTGTAGACCATTCTGAGGGGCTGTCATGGAACCAATCTGGCTGTTGCAGGGCTAGATGTGGTGCAGGGTGGGACATGATTCAGGGCAGGGCATTTCCTTGAAGGGTAAAACTCCAGGCTCGAAACTTGGGCTGAAATTTTTTGGGTCATGTGGGGTAACATTTGTTTCCAAGTCCACTTGAAACTGTCAGAGAAGGCAGAAATACATCAACTCCAAACGTGGATTCAAAGGGCTCTATGTTGAAGTCAGGCTGGGCCAAGGGTACATTTCTTTTGGGCATTCTGACAAGACTTGAAAGGAACCTGGGCATGCATTTTGTCTGAGGCCTTGATGCTGAGTTTTGGATCCTAGCCCTCTCTCCATGCTGCAGGGTACAGGCTACAGGCAAACCTGTTTATTCACATCAGAACACCTGACTACTGACTGAGGTTTGAGATCTGACTCCTGCCATGGTTTTAGAGGCAGCCTGGGAAACTTTAAAGAGATACCCTCTTCCTTTTCCTCTGCTCTCTTTTCAAGGAGGACAGGGATCTGGACACAGGGTCTTACTGCTGGCTGGCAGTTGACAGTGGTGATCACATCCTGTCAGGTTTTTGGGTGCAGCAACTGAGTAAAAGTCAAGTTCTTTACTTAGGAAGGAATGTGATGAAGGGAGGCTGGGTTTCTCATCAGCATTCCTGGCAGCTGAATGATTGGGGACCACAGGGACTGGTACTGACATATTCCCAGGTATTTACTTTGGCAAAGGCCTCATGGGATGCTGGAGGAGATGACAAACATATTACAAGTTCTTTCCCAATGCTTTGTGTCAAGGAAAATTAAAAGCCACCTGTATAGGAAATGGAATGCCGAATGTCAAATTACAGAGTATCCATTTGATTAGTAACTTCAAATACAATGAGTGTTCTACCTCAGTGATGATTAATAAAAGACCCATTACAGTATCTATTTGACATATTTTATATCATAGTTGAGGATATCACATTCTTAATATGGGGTCTTATAAACTAAGATGTAAAAGTCTATATTGTGCATTCTTCCATGTAATATATCTAGGTCATGCAACATTGAGGACAGTGTGATGGCTGAGGACTTTTCATAGAAAATCTCAGATTGTTCCCTTTCTAGCAGTATGAAAAGGGCTTCATGGTATGTTTTCTCATGATAAGGCATTTGATTAAACATACTCACAAACATGTAAGAAAGGACATGGAAGAGGTGGTAATCTGGGGGAGACTGGGTGGAGTTTGACACTCAGATCAGCACAGGATTCTGTCACTTCATTACCTAGTTCCTGTCTGCACTGGGGTCTCCTAGGGAAACTCCATAGTTGAATATTTTACTGCTGTTCTTCTTGCCTACAGAAAAAAGCAGGGTATTTGAATAAATACAGAGGAGGAGGAAATGTTTCAGGTCCCAGTTCCTTTGTGTTTGTGGTGACTTGCTGTGAGCTTCTCTAGGTCTGTGTCTTCCCTCACGTCATATCCCATCACTATCTGCAGGCAACCCTTCTCATTTACCACTAAATCAATTCACATAAACTTCATTGCCTTTGTGTCTGTCATAGTCATGATTTTAGAGGACCTTGAATCCTGCCCCTTACTGAATGCACAGGAAAATTGGTTAAGATTTTATCTTTCTCAGAGTGTGTCCTGGTATATTTCTCTGTTTGCAATTTTTGCATGGACATGGCTGTGATCATCATGTAGAGAAAAAGGGAAAACTTTGCAACATTGCATTAGATTTCAGTGCCCAAGGCTGGGATGCCCACTTAACCATAACTCATTTGTTCCCTGTTTCTTCTGTTTTTCAGTCTGGTTATAGCCTCCAGTGTTGTGGACATTCTCAGTCTACCTTGGTGTCTGGCTCTCCATCTCATTCATTGGATCAAATATTTGTGAGGCCAGTGCCCAATCCCAGCATTTCTTGGGGCATCTTCTACTGCTTTAACTGTGTCCATGCCTCACAGTCCTTAAACTTCAACTGTGGGAAAAATGGACAAATTTTCCTACATCAGGACAAACACAGCCAATTCTATAGCACTGAGATTGAGATTCATTTCCATGTCTTAGTAGCATTGCTTAGGTTAGAGACTTAGGGCTTGAAACATGAAATCCTGGGATCTTGAAGAACTAGAAGGTTTTCTGGATTCACATGTCATATAGAGGCACTAGAAGGAAGGATTGAGAGGTCCGAGTTTGAGAATATTGTCCCACATTTCAACAAAATGACAAAAATTTGGATAAAGAGGTTCCATATTGTTAGATAAGGTGCCTCCTCACGTCATTGGAGTGGCCTAATCTACATGTGAGGAGGTCCTAGGCCTGGCTTTCTTGTGTTGGAAAGAAACAATTGAGTAGCAGAGACAGAATTAATGATTATCTAACCCAGGTTCTCACCCATGTCACCACCTGACTTTCCATTTACACAAATCTCCACTGACACTGGGGTATTCCTCCTCTGCTGGGGGAGCCCACTACTCCAAATTCCCCTTCTTCTGAGGCCTTTTATTCTGTGTTTTAATGAGACTCTAAATTGGAGGCTGTGAGGAATGACCTGATCACTTCATCATGTTCTTAGATTTAGGTTCTTCTTCCTCAGATGGTGAGATTGGAATTTCCTGAGTCAACGAGAAGAAAAATTAATGTATACCCACAGCCGATATGGGATCCCTCTTGGACTGTCTTCATAATTGGTGTGGAAGACATCCATGAGCACAGAGTAGAGCAGTAGAATAGGTGGAAGACAACTGAATATGGGAAGGAGGGAGGAGAAGTGCAACTGCTGAGTCTGAGTTAGAATAAGTTCCACATTGTCTTCCATGCTTCTATAACCGGTTGAAATGAATGCATGATTTGTATAACTCAAAATACATGATTATCCAAAGAGAGAAAATTTAACTTAAATAACTAACCAACAAAGAAAAATGATGAAGGGGATAATCATAATGTATACATTAGAGATAAAAAGCAGTTTCACTACTTTTACCAGAGAAATTGAGAACATGATTAGAAACATGTTTCTTTAAAAAAATCTGAGATCGTGAACGGGAAATTCTATTGCAAACAGAAGTATTTTTCCACATATAGGTTTTACCAAAATTGATCTTAGAAAATATTTTCAAAACTAAATGTTTAAATAAATAAAACCCTATTTTAGTAGTAATGAATCTGCCAGAACTGAGATGCGCAGGAATGTATGGATTCGCTGCTGAGTTTCACCAACCTTTGCAACATGTCTTATAGCAAGGATTTTAAAGCTATTCCACAGAAATGAAAGAGAGGAAATTATTCCAACCACATTCTATGGGGCTAGCAAGAGTCTCAAACAAAAAGTGGCATAGGGAAAAGAGAGCAAAAAAAATGATAGATATAAGATACAGAGAAGAGTGAAATTTTGTCATTGTCAGAGGGTTTAAGGATGGAACCACAGGACATTGGCTGGTAGAGAAAACAAATGCTTCTTCTCAGGTGTGGATAATAAGGAGAGAAATGACCAAAATGTAGAAGAAGGGTTCTTGGGGACAGGGAAGGGGATGGGAATGGAGGACAAGGGGAGGAGGAAATGGCTAGCAGAGGACAAGATGCAGGACTTATATTTGCATGTGTGGAAATTGCCCATCAATCAATGAGATAATCTCATTAACTGAAGAAATTTATCTATTACTATCATTTCCAAATACCCATGGTAAAAATTACCAGTTTTCACATCCATTCACCACCTGCCCACAAGTATGAGGATGCAGAAATAAATGGGCTCTGAAATTTTAAACATGTGAATAATTTAAATATAGAATGATTTATTTATCCTTTGCAGTAGAAAGAAACACTTTAAAAAGGAAACAATAATTAGCCTAGCACTTAAACCTCAGGTATTGGGTTTCTCCACTCGATGAATTGCTCCAGCAATACTGTGAAGAACACCTGGAAAAAGGATGCCAACCTGAGATCCCACAGTCCTGTTCTTTACTGTCAGCAGGTTTTCAGACAGGTGGCTGCTGGACATATAGCACAGAAAGAGATGCAGACAGCAGGAGATGCCAGGGAAGGGCCAGAGAGGGATGGTCAGAACCCTGGACTTTTATACTGAAACAGGATCACATTTTCTAACTCCTCAGCTAATGCAATCAACCTAATCTCCCTGGAGAAATTTTTGGTTTATGAAAGAATCACACCTTGCATCCCATAACTCTACTCAGGGTGCCAGATTTGCCAATCATTGTGTCCTAGATACATGCTGCTTCCCTGACCACTCTCAATATTTCTGAGGCAAATCTGTTTTTAGATACAGTTTTAAAATGAAGAGTTAGGATGATTTTGAGACACTACAAAGATTGCACATTCAAGTTGCTCTAGCCAGCATTGGACTGAAGGATATATTCCTGGCATTTTAAGAATGATGACTGAGGTGAAAGAAATAAACTGCATTCCTCAGTTACTTATGGAAAGTATATGTGTCATTGGTGAATATGAAACTCAGATTACGTTGAAGAGGATGTCTTTTTCAGCAGAACTTGGAATGAAATTGGGAAGGGCCCGCAATGAGCACAGTGGTGAAGGATAGCCTGACGCTGAGCACTGATGTCCCTGGTTTGCCATGAGATTCAGGTGGGGCTTCTGAGTTCTGGGGCAGGAGCAAGGTGGGTTGTTGGCATCAACTCTCCTCCAAGGGCATACACTGGTGCCCTCAACTGGCCAAATCATTCAGGGCTGCTTGTGGCATGTAGGAAATACAAGAGTGCCCTCTACCCTAACCAGTGATCCAACTCTGCCATGACCAACAGTCATTCCCAGCATTGTGCCAGTCCTTTCCTGCTGGTATCCCTCTATTTTTAGGTTCCTAAAATTCCAGACAGTGATTGGCACTTCCTAAAGCCCTGGGTATTGTCTACTGTGTTCAGATCACAGGGAACCTGAGTATTTAAAGCACATTTATCTCTAACATCATAGAGGACTTAATGCAAACTCTACTCCATGAGTCCTTCATATTTCTTCCAAAAAGAGGGAAGCCCACCATTTTTAAACTACTTGCTTACCCATTCAAAACCATCATAAAATTCTGTCAAGGAAAACTGTTCAAGACAATTTGTTAACTTGAGGAGGGAGAAAAATGAATTTTTTTCATGAAGTTTTTTAATGAATGCAAACTGAAATACTTTAGTGATCTTATGAGGATGCTAGGTCTTTAACTGAAAATACATATGAACTCACAGACACACACACACACTCTCAAAGATAATTCTTTTCCAGAATTTTTACATTTCTCTCACTTTTGGAGACCTACTTATAGTGTCCTTCCATCCCCACATCCCTAGTCCACTGCCTGGAATTTGTATTAACTGTCTGGAGTTCTATGAAAATTCTTGAACAATCCTGTTAATCAAACTTACTTCTAAGATTAAGATGTTTCACAAATAGTAATTGGAAAAAGAACACCCCAACCTCAACAGGGAAGGAATTGGCCACACCAGACCTTGATTATTCAATTAAGTGCTTAGAAGTGACTGGTGGACCTGACACCAAGTGAGTGGATGTGGTGGGTAGACTAGTTATCACCTGAGGATATGGAAAAGCCTGTCCTTTGAAACCCATCTCAGAAGGAGAAATGTCTCTCTTTCTCTTGGGATCAGGCTTTCTCTTGGGATCACCTTGGAGACATTGATGCGGGAGACATGGAGGCACCTTCAGCCCAATGTAGAGGTCAGCCTGAGTTTGATGACTTAATTAAATGACAATCTTCTCAACCAAATGGAGCTGATAGAAAAGTTTATTTTGGTCCTCCTTTACCTGCAGAATCATAGTGTCACCTTGGGCAGATGCACAGTTGATAAAAAATTTGGCTCCTGTGTGGACACATCTGGCTCCCAGGGAGAAAGTGTCTGCCTGGAGAGACCTTCTGAGGCTGCTTTGGGCTGTGGAATATGGGAAAATCCTGCTAGGAGACTGCAGCTCAGCAGGCCTCACACACCCACCTCAGTAAATGCAGGAAGTGGAGGAGAGGGTAAGAGTGCAGGAGCGCAAAGAATCTGTTGAGGCCAAGGCAAAGTATGTATTTGGGTAAATGCACAATCATCAGTGTTTCCAAGGATCCCTAAGGGAAACCCAGATTTTACAGTGGTCTGAGACATTCCCATAGAGAAGGGAAACATGCCTCAGGACCAGTGTAGTTATTTTTTTGTTTGTTTGTTTTTTCCTTCTCCCATGGTATTGAACTCAGTGGCACTCAAACACTGAACCATCATTCCAGCTTATTTGGTATCTGATATGCAGACACATTCTCATTGAGTTGTTTAGAGCATCAGTCTTGCTCAAGTTGTCTTTGAACTGGTGGCAATCCTACTGCCACTGGCCCTCAAGCTAGTGGGGTTCCATGCATGTCAACTGTGAATGGTCCCTGTGAGGTTCTAGACATTTATGAGAGAATAAAATTTCAGCATGCCACATCAAAGGCAAAGACAGAGTTTATTTAAGAAAGTAGATAAATATTCATGGGAGAATGGGGCATCTGAATTGAGAGATCCTTGTGTGTCAAACAAGGTAATTGCACTCCAGGGAGAATGTGGGCCCTCCAGGGATAGAGACAGCTAACCCTTGGTGCTCAGTGTAAATATTCAGAGTGGCAGTTTTCAGGGGCTGCACGGGACATGCAGGCAGTCTGTGGCTGCACCACATCATCCTAGCCTTGCCTGAACTTCCACATTGCCCTCTTGCTGCAAGGCGTGGCTCAGAAGTGTAGGCCAAAACATGTGGCTCAGGAATTGCAATGGCTCCTGGACTTTTCTCCATTTCTATGGCACATGGGCATTTCCTTTGACATTCAGTGTGTCTGCCTTTATTCCCAAGTTCCTGTCTCAGGAGCACCCAATCTGTAACCTCAGTGACTGGAGTGAAACCCAAGTTCCAGGAAACCAGTTGGGTCAGGTAAATAGCAATCTTCTTTCCTGTGGAGCACGGGCCAATGCTGGGACCCCAAAGTGTGTGTGGCTCAGACACTGACTCTGGATAACGGGGTCTTAAATGTGCTTTTGATATTAACACAGTAAACCAGAATGAAAAGCTGCTACTCTAAGCCAATTTTATGAAAAACTGAGTTGATATGCAAGGGTGTATAATAAACTCCACTGTGAATAATCTATATGGTGCAAATGATTCACTTGAGGAAATGCTGGGTGATCTATGGGATCTCCATCATTTTTAGCAGTACCCTGATGTGAGAGTCAAAATTCTGATTCCAGACAAGGTCAATGAAAATGCTTATGGACAAGGGTCCCTCAGCCTTTCTCATTTTGGGCATTTAAAGTCACTGTGACCTGTGCCCAAACTTAGTTCTATGTTTATACCAATCTTTCCATTGTGGACACTGGCTGCATGCTTTGACTACTTTGCTATCCAAATTGCTTTCAAAATCATGAGGTAATAACTTTTCACAGAGACTGAGACACAGACTGTCTCACATTGGAACCATCTGGAGGCTGAAAACTCGTGTTCACACCACTTAAATTGATTCCTAATATGCACTTAAAATATGCATCACTATGTTTTCTATTGTACCTTACTAAAGCTGGAAAATTCTGGAGGTACAGATAAAATTTTCTGTTTCCTTTTAGGCCTGCACAATGAGATTTCAAACTCTTTGTAGGTGACTCTGAAAGTCACTGAAGTGTGGAATCACTGGATTTGGTGTGCACTGACAAGAAGTATGTTGTCCATCATCACAATCTTTTGGCACTGGGAACACCATCAAGAGAGAATCTGTGGCTCTCTAAGGAAAATGAAGCCAAATCTGCTCCTTCCTCCCTGAAAGCACTGATATTGGTGTCCCTATTCAGAAAGAGTGTCTGGGTGAGAATGCTTTTGAAAACAAGGCAGGAAATAGCAGTGGAAAGTAGGGAGGAGAATCAGTTAGCTTTACATGTCTCCTGGATCTCTCATGAGCTGGACGTCACATTGAGCATCAGGGTTCAACTCTAGGAAACCAGGATTTTGGAAACCAAGGGCAGAAACATTCTTTCCTTTTCTAACAAGGACAATGGTCCTGCTAAAGGTAGTTCCCCTCCAGTCTACTTCCTGTGGGGCTAAGTTGGTGGAAGCAGGCACAGCATGATGAAGTGGACAAAGAGAGGGATTACCTGGAGTAAGGGATGGGGTGGAACAGGAGTGAAGGCACAGACCTAGAATTTGTCACAGTGGGTCATACCAAACACTAAGGAAAATGGCCCCCCAAACTTTTCTTCCTTTTCTGGATTTATCCAAATACCATGGCTTGTTCTGCAGGCAAGAAGAACAGCAGAGGAAGGCTTTTCTCCAGAAATTAGCTAGAGGACCCCCAGGGCAGACAGCAAGCACATTGGAGGGAAGGGACAGAACCCAGTGCCTATGTGAGGGTGATTGTCTCCTTGTGGCATGTTCTTTTTCTCCTCTGGATAATCCTGATTTGTTCCTGTTCCATGTCCCTCTTTTCTGAGTGACTTGCCATCATCCATTAAAGGCAATGTGGCTCAGGCTTGTGTTTATTTAGGATATGGTGTTTGTAATATTTTGTGGGATTCCTTTCATTATTCTCCTGATTCAAAATGGGGGTGCAGATGGACCAAGTTTTTTCCAATGACTGACATGATAGAATGTACTATGGAGGAATATTCATACTGAAGCTGGGTGAATCCTCTGATCTTTCATGTAAAAACTCCTCAGCCACCAACCTGCTCAAAGGAGCATTAGCCATCTACATCACATGGAAGAACACATGAAACTTTTTATAATAATAAGACCCGATGTTAAAAATGGGATATTTTCAGATATGCCATAAAATGTGTCAAGTTGTTACTGTAGTTGTTGTACTGATCACAACACAGTGGAGCTCCCCTTCTACATTATGTGAATGATGAATTGTCTTATTGTTGAATTTAAAGTCTTGCAGTCCATTTCCTATTGATTAGGTTTTCATTTTTGTTGACAGAGAGCAAGTACTAATGAATGTTTTAAGTGCATTTCTTTAGCTCCCTCAAGCTAGCAGGTCACTAACCACCCAAACTCCCTGGAAGAATTCTGTCCTGGGCCCTGTGTTGGAGAGTCAGCCACTTATGAAGAACACTGAAGACAGATCCATCCTCCTCACAACACAACCCTTCTAAAGAAATGAACGTGACCTCCATTCCATTCCTGTACCTATGAAAGAACAGGAAGTAACCATCACTGGCACCAGCCAGCCAACTCTCAGATTCTGACGTACACACTGTCCTACATGTGAAAGGAGCCCACAAATACCCAGAAGGTGTCTCCTTTAATGTTGCTCAGACTGCCACTAAAAGGCGTACATGAGCCAGTGACTCAATTCTCCACCAACATCCAGGTGCTCTGATGTTAGCAAACAGCACCTCCTGCAATCTATAGAATGAAAAGTGGTCCAGGATCTCACATTTAGCATCAGGCAAGGGACATGCGAGGATCCTATCAAGGCAAGCCAGAGTGCCCCAAAGAAACTTAGACACAATCCAAGGTAGACTGCACAGGGGGACTCTGGCTGTCCAGGCTGGGAATTTTTTAAGTTTCTGCAATATGTGCCAAATACAACTGGACTCAGAGTAAGAGTGCACTCCACGTGACCAGGAAGTCTGTACCCCACAGTTCCAGCATGGATCTTTACCAACAAAAGAGAAGCTCAGTGCTGAATCCTGTCCTTGCCATGCACCAAGTCCAGTCTTCCAGCAGCCAGCTGTATTGTATGACAGCCTCTCAGAAAGGGTTTCAGGAGACTGTACTGTGACTGTGGGAACTCCAGTTTCATGGCAGCTTCAACTAATCCTTTCCCTACAAAGCCCAATGCTCCAGCTACAAGCAATACCTTCCTTGACATATCTGAGGGATACAGCTCCAGTGTGCCAATGTGCTCCTTCTGTGAGCATCTTCAGGTGTTCTCCTCTGAGGACAGTGACAAGGAGTAAGGTTCTCCATGACAGGGAACACTCACCTTCTAGTATCATGTGACATGGAATGGAAAGTAGGTAAGGAGGCAAAAATGCATGGTGCATTCTGTGCATGGGGCACTGGACACTTCTAACTGTGGGGCAGGTACAAATTCTGGAACTGCATAGAGTGCTGGAACAGATACAGACACTTGCTCTGAATGATGGAAGCTTCTTTGGATGTCCCAAAGTGATTTGTCAAATCTCCTTATGAAGGATTTCATATACTGCCCACAGAATGGAAAATGGAGTGTAGGTGCTAGTGTAGTTATTGAACTGTAATGTAAATAGGAGGCTCATGTGATTCTGTTTTCCTATGACTGAATTCAGGGCAACACTTTTTGACCACTGGGATCTCTGTCTTTGCAGCAGTGTCCTGCTTGTGATGGGAAGGTTTGACCAGAGTATTTCAATGGAAACAATTTAGGACAGTTTCCTTGTCCTCACTCATTGTGCTCATTTATATTCTTTGCAAATATATACTTAAAATTTCTTTTAATCTTAATGCATTTCTCCCCATGTTTTATCGTGTCCATAGTTTGAGCACTTAACTGTGCACATCCATTTCAAACCTATGTTTCTCCTCCAAGATGATCTTCCTTTATATTGGTCCTCTTTTTACATGACTTGGAACCTCGATGATGTGGCAATTCAGGTCATTCATTGTGCTCAATGAAGTATGTGTCACTGTATTTTCCTTTGTACCATAATAATGTCATGAAAAGACATAGATTTTCCCAGATAAAAGAGTTTTTATCTTCAGTTTGAGTCCTGAACCTTGAGGCTCCACATACTGTCCAGGTGATCCTACCATTCAGCAGGTGGGGAATCACTGAAATTGTGAGAAGGAACACAGGTCTCTACATGCATCCACCATGCCTCATCTTTAGAAGTAGGTCTGCCCAAGATCCACAACGACTCTGTCTCTCTCTCGGATGATTAAGCAGCTGAACTCTCCTTCCTCGCTAATAGGACTGAGATTGGGTTTCCTATTCAGAGACACTGGACTGGCAAATAACTTCTGAAGCAGGTGAACTCTCCTTCCTCGCTAATAGGACTGAGATTGGGTTTCCTATTCAGAGACACTGGATTGGTAAAGAACTTCTTAATCCAGGCAGGTGACGCCCATGAGAACCCTACAGAAACGGTTAGCTGCTCATGGCTCCTGGCACTCTAAGGCACTGCCACCTCTTTCTGAAGCAGGGCCCAAATGACTCAGTGATGCTTCTGACCTGCAAGGTCAGAGCCAAGGATTGCCATCTTCAAAGTTGTCAGTAGTCTGCATTTATTAGTTTCTGACCCAGTCTATCCTTTACTACTGCTCTCATGGACACAGGTAGAGCACAATCACTTCCTGCCACCATCTCTCATTATTTCTGGAGACAACAGTGGATTCTGGAGCACTCACCATTTACTCCAGAATAATCACTTGATTTCTGAGCCTGAATAAGTGGAGATACAGAAAATATGATGTCTGACTAAGGCAGGTTTTGTAAATCTCAGTCAGTCCCTGGGTTCAGGCTGACTCTGAGTGCAAGAGCCACATATTGTTTATTTGTTTTCGGCCCTTTCATCTTAACTTCAGTGTTTAAGACTTGATTTTAAACATCCAGCAAACCAGTCTTAGCAGTTTTAAAGTAAGAATATTGGGATTTAACTTTAATGTTCATAATTTTATAGTTACTTTTACGCTTTTTGTTTATTACCTGTCCATAGATAACGGCCTAATATACTTTTGTAAGGCACTAACAGGTAGCAAGTGAAGCACACTTTCAAGCCCCTGTTTGAGATCACAGTAAGTTTACAACAAAAAACAATCTGTTGCATGTATCCTTAATGGAGCTGAAGTCTGCCATATTGTGGCATCACTCAAACATGTAGTAAGGTGGGAGGCAGAGCCTTATCCTAGTTAAGATGGGGGCACTTCAGAAATCCTAGGTTAAGTGGTCCAGTTTTGAAGCTCAACTTTGTCTTCTTTTTAAATGTCATTCTACAAAGTTTACATATATAGTTTCCTAAGCCTACATGAATGTTAGTTAACACAATATGGTGTTACATCTAAAACATGAATCAAAGAAAGCTGACAGAGCTTTTAACTTTCCACTTGTGTAGTAAAGTGGTAAATGATCTTATGTTTTACAACATTAATCTTTAAATAAATAAGTTCCTCATTAACTTTTAGAAATATATTCACATTTTTATCCCAGTGTAGGAGGCAATATAAAGTTCAAGTCCAGTTACAGAATACTAAATGATAAATCCCCCCCTCAAATTTGCTCTTAATATAAGTTTAACATTACCATTACCACATTAGATTGGAGAACACCAGCTTGATAAAATTTTTTTTGAAACGTTTTACTTTAAAGGTTGTATACCTGGAAGATCTGAGCACAATGTAATATATAAGAATAGTAATAGAATCATAATTACATTGTTGTTTATATATTAAGCAAGTTTAGCTTTTGAGGAAAATTTAGACTTACCAATGTACTGTAATACTCTAAAATAAAGTCTGCTGTTTAACCAGCATTCTACAAACTGCCAATTTTCATGACTAGTTGTTCTAGAGAATAAAATGTTACAGACATACTGTTAAGACAAAATTCCACAAACTCCTAAACGACACACAAGAAAGCGATCATTGTGTACAGATAAGACTTCCTAACCAAAAATGTCTAAAGAAACCATTTAAAATATCAACCTATTAAGTAGAAAGTACTGTTGGTAGTATAGCAGGAGAAGGAAAGCTTCACTCCAGCGCAGCAGAACTTCGAAAGCCTTTCTTAGACTCCCTGTCTCAACAGCTTTACAAATGTGTAAGAAGCAGCCTGACAAGAAAGGGCGCTCCCTGTGTCAAGAAAACCATCAACATTTCCTTATGGAAACACCATGACAGAGGGGTTGCGGTGTTGCTCAGTGTTAGGGCACTTGGCCAGCATGTACCAGGCCCTGACTCTGAGGACCATCCCCAGCACAGGAAGGAAAAAAAGAAGAAGATCTTGTTGTGGGGTGGAAAGACTCCATTTTCAATTATGTCAGTTTTCCATCAAGTTAATTTATAAATTTAATGCAATCCCAACCAAAATAATCAAAATAGTAAAAGAATTCTCATGGAACTTCCAAAAATGTATTTTAAATCACAACTACTACGGAGGGCTTGCCCTATCAGATATCAAAATATGACAGTTTTTCAAGATTAGAGCAATGAGACATTGGTGCATATTAAACAAATCGACCCATGGAATTAAGAGTCTAGAAACGGATTTATTATAAATGGAATTTTAGTACATGGTAAAGGAGAAAGAAGTAGTTTAAAACATGGCTACAAATCCATCGACAATTCTTCCCTTGGTAAGTGGGATCTATGTCCACTCTGAACCAATGGAAGTGCTGCCTTGGACTTCTGAGGCGAGGTCATAAAAGGCCAGGCAGACCTCCTCCTTGTGTTGCAGCACCCACTTCCAGTGTCCTGAAAGTTCGACCACCCTGAGCCTCCATAGAGCCTCACAAGGCCACCCGTGGGCATTCCAGGGACTGTCTCCAGCTGAGTCATCCCAGGCTGACATGCCCAAACTATGACAGTGATTCCCGCCCTCCACTGTGGATGTCACCCCGGCCATTCCAGTCTTCCCAGTCACTGTGGAGCAGAGACACACGACCCACATTCTGCCCAAATTCTCAATCCACAGAATTCATGAGCATAATAAAATGATATTGTTCTATGCCCCTAAGTCTAGAGTCATTTGGTATTCAGCAACAGATAACCAGAACCAGGGAGCTTTCCAATCAGTAAGAAAAATCCTGACCCCTTTGATAAATGGTTTAAAAACTTAGAAATTATTTCTTAATGTTGAACCCCACCTCATGCCATAAATTGAAATTTAAAACATTCATAAATGAATATTTTAATAATAAAAGTTTCAAAATAAAATACATTAACATCCACATCTGTGGGTTCCACACTCACAGATTCAACCAACTGTGATGAAAAGTGATATCCTTGCCATGTGTGGTACTGCACACCTCTAATCCAGGGTCTCAGGAGGCTGAGGCAGAAGGATCACAAGTTCAAAGCCAGCCTCAGCAACTTAGCAAGATTCTGTCTCAAAATAAAAAATAAAAAAAGGGCTGGGGATGAGGCTCAGTGGATGTGGTCCCTGGGTTCCACCTCAGGTACTCCTCCCCACAGAAAAAATGATGCTCTTGCTGAAGTTAGGTCTCTAACTGCTGCATCTCTAATGAATAGGTATGGACTTTTTTCCTTGTCATATATCCTAAAGAATACAGCATAACAACTATGTATATCACATTTATAATTTATGGGATATCATATGTAATCCAGAAAATATTTAAAGTATATGGGAGGACGTACATAAGTTATATGCAGATAATTATACACTAGAACCAATCGCTATGTCCCATGGATACTGAGGGACAACTGTATTCCAAAAGTTTTTATAAACTGATGGAAAAGTGCTTCATAAATATGACCAACCCACACACACACACAAGAAAAAAAACCCAGGTGACCAAAAAAAAAAAAAAAAGAAAAAGATTGACACATTCAACCACATAAACATAAAAACCTGTCACCAACGCCTCTGTAAACAAAGTTAAAAGATGACAAACTTCCAGGCACAATGGTACACACCTGTAATCCCAGCATCTCAGGAGCCTGAGGCAGGAGGATCATGAGTTCAAAGCCAGTTTCAGCAATAGTAGGACACTAAACAACTCAGTGAGACCCTGTTTCTAAATAAAATACAAAACAATAGGGCTGGGGATGTGGTGCAGTGATCCAGTGTCAAGTCCCTGAGTTCAATCCCTGGTAGCCTCCTCCAAAAAACGATGATTGACAGATTGATAGAAAGTATATGCAGCATAAGTAACAACAAAATTATTAATATAGAGAAAAAACAAGGAACACCTACATATTCAAAAAGAGCAAAAATCCAATACAAAATTTGGGAATTAATATGAGCAAATATTTCAAAGAAGAAATGTAAATGGAAAGTGAATTTCAAAAGATGTCCAACCTCAATATCAATCATGCACTTTCATGTTAAGGCAAAAATATCCAAAATATATATCATTTGCACCCAGCAAGCCTGTATATGTACACTACCAACCAACAGCCCTACCCACAAATACATGTCAACACATCAATGGATCCCAACAACCAGCTGCCCACCCACACGCCCCAGAAGCTGGACTATTTGTGCACCTGCAGATGGTGTCCTGCAAGTTCCCACAGAACACATGCCACATGCCCTTACAGACAGCACAAGAGTCTCAGCAGCTGCAGTGGGTCTCATCAGCCAACTCGACTCGGCAAGATTGGGAGACCGTCAATAAGAAACTAGATCAAGCTCAAGAAACAAACAATGATCTCAAAGACAAGCCATTTTAAATTATCTAACGAGAAAAGAAAATAGCATAAAGAATGAAAAATAGTGAAGAAAACTATGGAACTTATTGGACACTGTCAAGGGGAAAATGTACATACAGATTTAGAAAGAACAAAGGACACCAAGCAGGTTAAACCTAAAGAGGTCTGCCCTGAGATGCATTACACTTAAACTGTCAGAAGTCAACGAAAATTTTGAAAAGGACAGAGTGACTCATCACAAACAAAGGAGCCTCCATCAGGCTATCAGCAGATTACTCAACAGAATCCTGGAAGGCTAGGATAGAGTGGGAGGGTATGCTCAAAGTGCAGAAGAAAGAACTGTCATCCAAGAATTCTACACACAGCGAACTTAGCCTGTAGAAATGAAAGAGAGATAAAGACTTCTCCAGACAAAATGGAGGGAGTCTGTCACCACTAGAACTGACTTATAAGTGCCTCAGGGCCCAATGGTCAGGAGGCTGAGGCAGGAGGATCTCGAGTTCAAAGTCAGCCTCAGCAAAAGCAGGGCAC
This sequence comes from Sciurus niger, assembly GCA_020740815.1. Classification (NCBI taxonomy): domain Eukaryota; kingdom Metazoa; phylum Chordata; class Mammalia; order Rodentia; family Sciuridae; genus Sciurus; species Sciurus niger. The sequence continues at coordinate 18,537 of JAHUXG010017637.1, read as the reverse complement.
TAAGCAACTCAGTGAGACCCTATCTCTAAATGAAACATAAAATAGGGCTGGGGATGTGGCTCAGTGGTCCAGTGACCCTGAGTTCAATCCCTGGTACCCCGTCCAATAATAATAATAATAATAAGTGCTATAGGGATCTTTTCCTAAAAGGGTACTAGGTTACCATATAAAAGCATATGGAATTATAAATGTCTCTGGTAAAAGTAAATGCACAGACAAATACAGAGTAATAGAACACTTTAATGGTCGTGTTTAATCACTTTTAACCCTAGTATAAAAGTTAAAATACAAAAATATTAACACTAACTAAAGTTTCTGAATGGATACACAACATAAAACAAATTGCATACAAAGTTAAATCGTTATCAGTTTCTGGTAGACTGTTCTGACTATGAAAGGTTTTATGCAAACTTCATGGTAACCACAAAGAAAAAGATCTACAAAAAAGCCAAAGAGAAAATAATAACAAGGCAAATCACCTAAAAACATTAAATTACAAAGGCAGACAAGAGAAGAAGAGAGAAACAAAAGAACTGCAAAACAGAAACAAATTAAGAATAATTACTTTAAATATAAATGGATTAAGCTTGTCAATCAGAATAAGCAGAGTGGCTGAATGGATTTTTTAAAAGATTCAGCTACAGACTACCTAAAAGATACTCACATTAGGGTGAAGGGTACATGGAAGCTTTAAGTGAAGGGATAGGAAAAGGAGTTCATTCAAACAGAAACCAAAATTGGCAAGCAGTTGTGCTCATATTACACAAAAGACAGTCAGACTGACAAAGATCACTCAATAATAATAAGAGGGTCAATCAATAGGAGGACATAGCAATAATTCACATGTATGCATCCCGTGTCTTAGTACCTCAAGATGCGAAGTAAACATTCATGGATCTGAAGAGAGTAACAGGCAGCAAGGTCGGCACTGCAGGAAGATTCCATACTGGACTTCAGAAATGGCTCTGTGGTCCAGACAGAAGAGCACTAAGGGAAGCACGTTCTGAGCAGCTCTGCAGAACACCCGCAGATATGCAGAACACCTTCTGCCCCAGGAGGGAAGAGGCGTCCTTCCCAAGGGTGCACAGAACATTCTCCAGAGTAGGTCACATGCTAGGTTACTCAAAAAGGCTTCAAGTGCTTAAGAAAACTGAATTTCTCCCAAATGGAATGAAATTAGAAGTTAATTATTCAAGTCAAACAGGAAAATTTACCAGAATTTAGAAATTGAACACTCTTGAACAATCAGTGGGTCAAAGAAGAACTCAAAGGGGAAATCATAACCCATCTCAGGACAACCTAAACTAAAACACAACCACCAAGACATACAGGACACAGGAGAACATCACCAGGAGAAATTCACAGTGATGGAGCCTCCGCTAACAAAGGAGGTAGCCCGCAACTAAACACCCTAACGTGGCACCTTCAGAGACTAGAATAAAAACAAACTAAGTTAGCAAAAAGGAGGAAATTATAAAATTGGAGCAGAAGTAAACAAAAAAGAAAAGAGAAAAGTAGATAAAATGCCAAAACCAAGAGCTGGTTTTGGTGACATCAACAAATTTGACAAATTTTATCCTATACTATTCAAAACCATCCTGTAATAGATGGATCCTCCAGATAGCAAATCAATAAAGAAACAAATGATTTGAATACAACTACAGAGAAGAGAAAAGAGAGAGAAGACCCAAAAGTAGACAAATGAGATTAGGTCCAACGAAAATACTTCTGTTCAGCAAAGGAAAGGGTTAACAGAACGAAAGGGCATCCATCAGAGAAATGCAAGTTAACACCATGCTGACATTCCATCCCTCCAGGCAGAATGGCAAGTATCAAGGATACAAGTAACAATAAATGTTGGATGTGAGGAAAAGTCTTACTCATACCTTGCTGGTCCAACTGCAAATTGGTGCAACCACTCTGGAAAGCTGTGTGGACATTCCTCAGAAAACCTGGAATGGAATCACCATTTGACCCAGCTATCCCACTCCTTGGTTTATACTCAAAGGACTTAAAGTCAGCATCCTACAGTGACATGGCCACATCACTGCCTATAAGAGCTCAATTCACAATACGTAAGCTATGGAACCACCTCAGTGCCCTTCAATGAATAGATAAAGAAAAGGTGATACATATGTTACATATACACAATCGAATATTTCTCAGTCATAAAGAAGAATGAAATTATGGCATTTGCCAGTGAATGGGTCAAACTGGAGATTATCATGCTAAATTCAATAAGCCAATCCCCAAAACCAAAGGCTGAATGAATTCTCTCTGATAAGCGAATGCTAACTCACAATAAGCATCAGGAGGGGGATAATAGAAGTTCACTGGTTTAGACAAAAGGGATGAAGGGAAGGGAGGGAGGGGTGATGGGAATTGATAAACGGTACAATGAACTGGACACCACCTTCCTGTGTTCATATATGAACACATGACCAATGCAACTCCACATCAGGTACAACCGCAAAATGGGAAGTCATACTGCACGTACAAATGATGGGTCAAAATACACTTTACTGTCGCAAATAACTAAAATGAACAAATAGAAAATTGTTTTTAAAAAAGAGAAGCACATTTCAGATGGCAGAAAATGTTTGTAGACCATATATTTGATACAAAGATCACACCCAGAACATACAAGGGATTCCTACAACTCAATAGCAATAATAACCATAATAATAACAACCCAGTTAAAAGGGGGAAATACTCGAACAGATCTTTCTCCAGGGAAGACCAATAGATATATGAAAATGTACACTGATCATCAGAGAAACACAAATCAAGACCATAAGGAACTACAACCTCACACCTGTTGGGATGACTGCTGTTTAAACACACACACACACACACACACACACACACACCTAACAAATGTCCGCAAAGCTGTGGAGAAGAGGCCATACCTGCATCCTGCTGGCAGGAGAGCACATCAGGGAGGTGGTGACAGAAAGCCCTGGAATTGACCTGGAAATTAAGCCAGAATCACGTGGCCCCTGTCAGCTGGTGGGCAGGTAGGCGCAGCGTTTGAGGTCAGGGCCTTGAGGAGCCCTGGGCATGGCCAGGCCGTCACAGCACCGTCACAGGAGCAGGAACCACTCAGTGTCCACAGACTAACCCACAGATGAAGGAAACAGGGCCTGCACGCCTCCATGTGGCCTCCCCAAGCAAGAAGGGGGTCCCTCCGCCATGACTGTGTGGGCAAGCCTGAGAACACTGTGCCAATCAAAATGGACAAAAAAGGAAGATAGACACTGCCCAACCTCAGTGCGTGGACCTGCAAGGGCAGCCTAGAGGTAGAGAGCAGAGTGGTGGTTGCCAGGGCCTGGGGTGGGGCAGGCATGTGCCCATCAGTTTCCATCACACAGGATGGCTAAGGTCCAGAGGTCCCACCCCCGGCTCAGTGGCTACGGTTAATAATGACGCATGGTGTGCTTGGAGTTGTGAGGTCGTAGACCTGCAGCGTCTACACACACACACACACACACACACAAACACAAACACACACACAGAGAATGGGGGGTTTTGTGAGGTGCTGAGGTGACGAGTAACTCATTAGCTGGATTGTCATGACCACTTCATAATCGAAACATCAGATTGTATAACTTAAATTTATATGATTTTTTAATTTTCCAATAATACCTCAATAAGGCTGGAAGAAAATAAATAATCCAATGCAGAGAGTAGAACAGAGGTTGGCAGGGACTGAGGAGAGGGGCAACAAGGAGATATTGGCCAAAGGGTGCACAGTGTCAATTATGAAAGATGAGCAAATCCCACGGAATGAAGAAATAATGAAGAAGTGAAATAAGCCAATACCCAAACGCAAGGTCAAATGTATTCTCTGATATGTGGAATTTAATCCTTAATGGGGGAGGGGTCTGGAATAGAAGTTCAGTGGAGTGGACAAAGGGGATGAAGGGAAGGGGGGATGCAGAAAGACAGTGGAACGAATCAGAGACGTGCACATATGAATATACCACAGTGTGTCTCACCTTCAAGTACATCCATAAGAAATTAATTTTAAAGAATAACTATAGGTAAATGACAGAAAGATAAAAGAGGTTGTGGGGAGGGTAGGGGAAGGACAGGTGTCGGGACTGAATTAGAACAAGACACATCCCACGCTGTGAGGATTACGTCCACATGGACTCTATTGTCCTGTGTAGTTAAAAGCGCCCCCCCCCCCAAAAAAAAAGAAAAGCTGAGCAAGACCTAGAGCTCTTTTGACAGCTGGTGGCTGCAGTTACCAATGCTTTACTGAACACTTATGAGTCAGCTCAAGGAGCCGTCTTGTGTTGTGTGTCCTTCTCAAAAAACTATGACAGAAGCCAATACGGTCCACGCGTCTGGGCAGTAGAACCTCTCAGAGGGGCGGAGATGTCTGCAACAGGATTCCTGGGTGACGGATGTGTGCCCGCCTCCCATCCTACTCCCGTACCACGGGAGGATAACCCCATCAGGGAGCGACGACTGCTGGATGCAGCAGTTCCCTGAGCACAGTTAGCAGCATCTTCCCAGGGAGCGGCTGGGGGCCTGGCTAAGACGGCACCGCCAGTCCTGTCCAGACCGGGACCAGGCGCTTGCTTTCTGGCCACGTGCAGCCCGCTGTGTGGCCTCTCACACAGTCACCTGAAGCAAGTGCATCTGGGTCGAGCTGTGCGCTCAGTGCCATGCTGGGTCCAGATCCGTGGGCTGCAAACAGTTGGAGCATCCTCAGCTGGGCCGCGCCGTCCTGCTGGCCGTGTGCCCAGGGCGCCGGACCCAGCGTGACCCCCAGGGCAACCATGCCAGCAGTTCGGACGTGCGCAGGGCGGGCGGGCGGAGCCCTCCTGACGGGTGAGTGCGGTTCCTGAGAGTGAGCTTGTCCTAACACTGAGGATGCCCCGCTCCTGTGAGGCCATCCACTTCCTCACGACGCAGCAGGGAGCGGCCTCGTCAGGTGCAGCCACTGTATCCTGGACTTCCCAGCCTCCAGAACTGTGAGCCCATACGTCTCTGTTCCTTAGAAAGTTCCTGGGCTCGGGATCTGTGACAGCAGCACCGGTGGAGGCACAGGCCACTAGCAAGTGTGTGACGGCGCCCAAATCTCAGACCCCAGGCGACATTCAGCTGCCCGCGCCAGGGCCTGGCTCCTAAGAGGTGCCAGAGGATGGAGGTTCCTCTCCCTCTGACCACGGGGACATACACGCCCAGGCTTCCCAGGGCTCCCCAGCTCCTTACAGTTTCCCACGGAGAGTCCTGGACGAGGGCCAGGGACAGGAAGGCATCCTCAGGTGGGGTTCATCAAGGAGGGCCTCCAACCTCAGGGTGGACATTAGCATCTGGGGCCAGAAATCCATGGTTGGAAAAAGAAGGCAGCTGCCCGGGGCCTGGGGTGGGCAGTCTGCACCGGGCTGCGCGGCAGGGAAGAGCAGACACGGCTGGTGGGCCCTGGAGGTGAGTACAGAGCTGTCACCAGGGAAGGGAGGGCCCACAGGACAATGACAGGGGCGGCGCAGGCCCAGAGCCAGTGGAAACCATCAGGTCTCATGGGCAGCTCCGTGGCGGCGAGCGCAGGCGGGGCCTTGGCGGAGAGGGAGAGCTGGAGGCTCCTCTCCTGGCCGGAAACGCCAGGGCACTAACAGGGCTGCTGACAGGTGTGGGCACCATCGCTCCAGGCAGCCCCGCCCACCGCAGGGACAGGGCTGAGGAGACAGAGGGAAACTTGCCCCGGGCCAGGCCCAGGCAGGCAGGAGGGTGTGGCGCCCAAGGTGAATTCCCAAGGAAGCGGACTCAGGAGACAGGGCTAAATGGAAAGTAGATGCTTTCAGAGCCACGCACAGTGAAGCACAGCCTGGCAAAGGAAAGAGAAGGTGGAGATACTATAGGCAGAGAAAAAGGGACCTGCGGTCAGCACTGCAAAGTAAACCGTTTCCATCATAGTGTCTCCCCACTCATGTTCTAAATTGTATGCTATGAACTTGGATGAGTTTTATGTTCTGTAACAAAATAAATGTTTTGGCTTCAACTTTCAAAAAAAAAAAAAGACTAAATGACTATTTTAAGAATTATTTGTCATTTTAGCATATAGACTGAACTTTTGTTTATACAAGTGTGTTAGTATTTGACCTTAGGGGAAAACCATGAATAATTTTCACTGTTCTGTTACTTATATATACACATAAACATATAAGTTTACCCATAATTTAAATTCTTAATCACTTAATTAGGCCCTATTGTTGATTACTTATATATATTACAGCTTTATTTTATCACTTAAAGACTTTTTGCCTAGAAACACATTTTTCTTTGTACATATAGATTTATATATAGAATCCCTTAATTTTTTAATCTGTTGATCTCCCTTTTTAAAATTTATATTCCAAAACAACCCTTGTAAATTTCTGAATTTAAATAAATTACTTCATTTTAATAAGATGAAATACTTTGTATTAATTGAACTCTATTTGAAATGTAGTTGAAACTTTTGAACCCTTTGTATAGAATTATCCCTGTTCAAACATTTAGTAATCTTGGTTTTAATGAGAAAGTAATGTGAAAACCCTGTTTGTATTTACCAATTTCTGAAAACAACAATAATGTGTTAAGTATGTTACCCTATGGAATTTAAGGTGTTAAAAGTACTTGATTTTATATTTAACAGTGAGCATCTTAACATCAAATCAGTCATATGTCTCCAACAAACACATCCTGATCAATGTCATATAGGTCAAATCTAAATTACTTATTTTTAACATCCAAGGTATCAGACAGGTGTATTGGGCAGCAACTCTTTCTTTCCTGTTGACAAAAAATTTAGAAACAATGGATATTAGATATTTTATAGACATTAATATTTTATCAGTTGCATGACCTCCTAGAGAAACTTGTGAGTTTTAAAGACTTCTTTACTTGTATTTGCTTACGCAGTTGAAATTGAACCTTTTAAATTTTGTGAATTTAAGGTAGTTGAATACATTTTTTAAAAAAATTTTAGTTTTTGAGCTCATTTGTCAACGTTGGTTAAAAAACGTAGGTAGATGTGATGATACACTGCTGTACATGCGCATAAAACAGATAAAGAAAGGCCTTGTAGCTTATTGTTAAAAACCCACAAAATTGAGAGCTAACCCTTGTACATTGGCCTCTGAATGAGACAGAGCACTAGAAAGACTTTATACTTGGATAAAATAGGTCTGATCCGAAAATTAACCTAGGTGCAGATCAAAATAGTGAAGTTAAATAGTAGAATGTCAAAAGTTGTTTTGGCTTCCATCCTGATGTGCTCTTGCTCATCACAGATGAGAAGAATTAAGAAACTATAGACAAAGGTTATGCCCTATTCCTCCATGAAGGAGTTTCCTGAAGAGACAGCAAGGGAGCCTGCTTCTCTTGGTCTCCTCCAGAGAGTCCCGTCAGGTTGGGATCTTGTTCTAAACCATGTTTTCTGATCTCTTGGACAGCAGCCATCAAAGTTTTTGCCTGGCATTTTGGTGGAGGAAGTCCAATAGTTGGAAATGCCTGTTGGCAGCAGGTTACATTTCCACGTAAGCTTTAGTGATCGTGATTTAAAAACATTTTAACCAATTTAAAAAAAATTTTTCATGTAAGACATTTGGTAAGGATGTTCAGGCTGCCCAGAGACAATTTGGTGGTCCCCTGAGGGGGTCATCTGACCCTGAAATTCGGCCATCCTCTCCCAGAGAATTTAGAGAGAGAAGAGATGTCATGCCAGGTCGTGTAGTCAGGGACCCTTCTCTGGAATTCCTGGAAATAGGTCAGTATACATTCAAGGGCAGTACATGACAAACATGAGGGAGACTGACCCACATCCACACTCAGGAACGAAAATAAAACAGAAAAAGAGGAACAAACACGGAGCTGGTAAGACACCAAAGACAATGACAAGTGGTCACTACAGATTCCTGACCTGAGGGCCTGGGCACCATCACCCTCAGAAACCAATGCTGTCTCCAGCCTTCCTCAGTGTACCCAGATATGAATCCACCAGAGGTAGACTTACCTGTGTGCCCTGGGAGCACAAACAGGTGTCTCTTAAAGAATTTAGTTCACTCCTGGGTTGGGGCTCTGCAGCCTGGGGCTGAAGAAAGTCTCTCAGAGGCCTTCTCCTTGGAGCAACAGCTTTTATGGCTTCTCCGCACCCACAGGAATTTCCAGGTCAGTGGTGTGTCATGGTTATGCACTTGGCAGCGAGCATCTCTCTGGGTCCTCAAAAGGTTGTGAGGCACAACTTAAGATCAGAACGATCAGCACTGAGAAGTCCAAATTTGAGAGTCTTTAATACCCACCGTGCAGACTGTCTCACACTATGCCCCCAAAATAGCTATGGGAAGAACAGCCCTGACCATAGGGTGGTAGGGGTTTTTATACCATAATCAGTACAATCATAAGTGTCTGTGGCTATGATTTAAAATTACAAACTAACATCATGACATCTAAAAGCATTAGCAGAAGGGGGGAAGTGGGTCAAAATGACCTTTCCTAGGTAAAAATTAAGGAATGGTTACTAATGTCTAGACAATCACTGTGGACATCAGTGTTCACATGGTACATTGTTTAGGAAAAATGAGAATCAAAACCAGCGCAAATTTTTGCTATATTAAAATTTCTATTTTGTGTCGCCAAACATGTCATGCTAACCTACTGTTGATGGGTACAGAGGTGGGGTGTTCCTGTGGGAGAAGTATTTTCTACATAACTTGGAGTCTCAGGGTAAATTGGAGTCTGTTTAGACATTGCCCATGTAGTCTGGCCCATAACATTTCCATGGGGAAAAATAAGTGACCCCATCGCACAGGGAAATAGAGCCAGACTCTACACTGTAAACTGAGATTATATTCACCCAGGATGATGCACAAATGGGTGCTGGGCTCTAGGGAACATTTTTTTGGGCATGTAAGGAGATCATTATAGGATTTTTGTCCTCCTGATGATTATGTGCAGAAATACTTTTATTGATTTCCTTATGTTCAACCAAACTTGCATCCCCAAGAGATAAACATATGTGTATCTAAAATATAATAAAATTATTGAAATCCTTTCCTTTTAACTAAGGCTTCATTAGGTAGAATGGCAAGAAAAATAATCATTCAGCACACAGGAAGCAAAATTAGTAAGTACCAAATGCCATTTAGAGTATCTTGCATTTGTCAGGTTCCTAAGGCCTCAGAATCATTCCACCTGTGGAATCTCAACATGTTCCTGAAGAAATTTTGCTGCAGAAAGATTGACAAAGTGGTCCAGGGAAACAGCAAGTATCTAGGACACAATGATTGGCAAATCAGGGACCCTGAGTAGAGTCTCGTGATGCAAAGGTGTGAGTCACAGATTTACAGGAAATGGCCCCGGGGAATTTCTTTAGATTCAGTAGTTCACATTTTGGATCAAGTCACCATGGGTCAGTATAAAAGTCCAGGGCCATGAGCATTCCTCACTAGTCCTTCCCCTGACATCCTAGAGGCTGCATTTCCTGCCCTGCTGTGTCTCCAGCAGCCACCGGTCTGACAACCTTCTCACACAAAAGAGCAGAACAATGGGATCACAGGTTGGTTTCAATCTTCCAGATGCTTCTCAGATTGCAGCTGGAAATATTAATAGATTGGAGGAAAAAGAATGCCAGAGGTTTCAGTGCTTGGCTAAGGATTGTTCCATTTTAAATTGTGTGCCTTTCTACTGAGGGGGATATAATGAGTATTGGTAGATACACCTGATGGATTTGGGGTGTTGATCTTATCTCCACTTCTTTGCCTAATTCATTAGGAGCTCTGTAGGTCTTCTGGTGGGCTTTGTGGGTCTTCTAAATACAGGATCCTGTCCTCAGCAACAGGGCCAATCTGAATTTTCTTTCCCTATATCTGTCTACTCAGGATGCTTAATTTTCATCTTTTGCTTGATTTTCAGGGCTAGTTTCAAGATTTAGATTGAAGAGGAGTGTGGTATGTGGGCATGTGTGTCTGTTCCTCTGTTTACACAAAATGCTATGGATTCTTCCCGTGCATAATGTTGCTCTTGGTCTTTTCAGCTCTAGCCTGTGGGCTGCTGAGGTATGTTCCCTCTATCCCTAGATTTTCTGGTTTTATAAACATAAATGGGTGCTGGACTCTGGCAACTGTTTTTTGGGCATGTAAGGAGATCATCATGGGATTTTTGTCCTCCTGACGATTATGTGCAGAAATACATTTATTGATTTCCTTATGTCAAACCAAACTTGCACACCCAAGCAAAACCCTAATGGGATCACTGTGTACTACATATGAAATAGGTTTTTGAAGGCAGTTGGTCAGAATTTTCCTGTGCAATTTTGTATCTATTTTCGGCAAGGATATTGGTCTGCAGCTGATTTCCTTGTGTTTTTTTTTTTTTTCAGTTCAATTATCTTTTCTAAAATATGGTCTCTGCTTCATTGATCACTGTCCTTTGTGTCCTTTATCATTTGTGCCATGATAATTATTACCTCCTTCTGTGTCTGATTTTGTGATTCATACCTTCTTCCTTTTTTTGTGAACTGGAGATAACAAAGTGGATTACTAATTTGGGGTTTCTGAAAGTTTTTGCAATGTAGGCAGCTCATGCAGGTACTGCTCAGCACTGCTCCTGCTGAACGCCCACAAGTTTGATGTGTTGCTTTTTGATTTTCCTCTGATTGAAGCAATTTGTAAAATTCCTTCCACACTTGTCAAAATCTCAGTTTTTGTCAAAGGGGAGATTTTCCATTTTGACCTAGTTGGTAATTCCTCTTGTTTCTCTTGCTGCTGATTTGTAGTTTTATTCCATTGTGATAAGAAAAGATGCAGGATAATCTTTTCAAGTATTTTGTAACTGTGGGACATTAATGTCAGGCCTAATATAACCCACGGACATTTAAAGCCTACATATTTCCTTTGTTCATACATAGGGCACATATTGTCATTTGAAATTTACTAATATTGTAGTTAAATAATGGGGAACTAATATAAGGCAGCAAATAGAATCCAGACAATCACCTTGATACCGCCATTTACCAGTGACGAGTTCTGCTCTTTCTAATGTTGAAGATTGAATACTAGAGAAGCACTCCAAGGCAAGCATATTAAGCAGGTTTTATTTAAAGTTAATAATACAGACTTCTCCCGGCAGGAAGAAGGGGGCCATGACTGATGTTCTATAGTCCCAAGAAGTGAGCACACCCTGCATCTTTTATAGTTTAAATTTTCTTTTGTTCTCCAGTTCTCTCCCCCCTTATCTCTCCTTCCTGCCTATGTGACTAGGCCTGGTTTTGCATTAACTGAGAAACCATGGGTAGCGGGAGGGCCAGGGTGATTCAGGCAGGCAAGGACCCAGGGGGCATTAATTAGCAGCTCCTTGCTTGCAGTCTTTGATAAAGGCAGGTAAATTTGGTAATTAATGGGCTCCGGAGATCCTTGACATTCCATTCTTCCAGGGGCAACCTCCAACTTCCAGAGGCAGATGGCTTCATGGCTTCATTTCCTTGAATTGACCCGATTCCCTATTTCTACACTAACTACCTGTCCTTAATTCTGGCTTCATTCCCCCCTTTAGCTTTAGGAACTCCTAACTGCTGTAAGGAAAAGAAAGGGGGCGTCGGTCGATCTGGCTGCTTCGAAGCTGAAAGGGGGCAGCGAGGGGCAAGAAATTTGTAGTTCCTTTTTTTAATAATCGGGTCAATTGAGGGGTACAAGGTAGAAGTCTGGTTGGGGAATAGCAGGTTGTAAAGTCATCTGGGGTGGGTGCTTCTGTGATAGAAGAACAAAAAGATATGAGTACTGAAATGAGATTAGTACAAAGTAAATGTTGCAGCATCTGGAACATGCCACTGAGTACCATGAAAATGACAGAAGTCAATCTCTCACCAGGCAGTAGAAGAACTGAGAAATTGTTCTCATAACTTGGCCTAGCAAAGGCTGGAGAGGACAAGGCCTTTATTTGGGGACTTTAACATTGTCCAGGTTATCAGGAATGTAAACATAACATTTAACTCTTAATGTCATAGATGTCCCCAGAAAATATAGTTAAACTACTTAATGTCATCTGAGTTTTGTAATATATCCCTTTATTGGTATAACCTGTGTTTAGTAGAGATCTCTATACTTCTGTTACTTAGGGATAGATAATCATACGAGCAAACATAGATTAAGTCTACCTGTGTAGCTTAGGAAGGTCTGTAGACCTTAAACTGACTAAAAACTTCTGACTCTGGCAGTTTCTCTTGATAGTTATAGGAGTTCTGCAATGACCTTTTGATATTCCTCCTGGGTGGGGGCACATAAAGGATGTCATTTACTTACTGAATAATCACAGATGTTTTATCTCTGAATTTTGTTAAGTCCTTAGCTAAGGTTTGTCCAGAACAGGTGACGGCCATCTAAATCCTGAGGCAATACTGTCTAGATTAGTTGAGATACAGTATCTGGTTCCTCAAAGGCAAACAGAAATTGCTATTCAGAGTCTAGCATAAACAGGAAAAGCCATCCTTTAAATCTAACTTAGTAAACCAAGCGGGAGTTGGAATCCAAGATAAAAGTGTATGGATTAAGAACTACAGTGTGGGGGATATTACTGCTTCATTATTCTGAGGTCTTGGACTAGGCAGTGTGCTTTTTAACTCCTAAAATGGGCAAATTGCATGGACTATTGCAAGGCATTAAAAGTTTCTATCAGTTTGAATGATCTTTAATAAGTCTTTTTTCTTGCCTATATGTTCCCTTTTCTTTCTCTTTGATGTCTATTAAAAATGGAAGATACAAGCTGGAGAAAATCATCTGAGGATTGATCAGGGCCACATGCTAATTTTGTAATTTCCTCTAAATATTTGGGGCCGACTAAATGATAAATTTATACTTTAAAAGTAAGTGACCCTTTATGGATTCAGGATTCAGAGTGGTGTGTTTTCTTATTGCTTTCCTAAGTCTCACCATGAAAATAGCAGGACTTTCCTGAAAGCTGCATAATAATATTTTAGGCATCCTACTCATTATTTGAATCCCAGTTAGGATGGTTTCTGTGCACTGCCTGTTCTCTAGATGGTTAATAGTATAATTTTCCAGGTGAAGTCAAATACCTGGCATAAGTTTTGAAAAATCTCAATATTTATTAGGATCCTCCAAAAGCCTCCTTAAGTTTATTTTTGTCTGTCTTAAGTTGGGAGGGTTCCCTCGATTTTCCTCCCTTAGTAGGTGATTCCTCAAGACTTTCTCCTCTCATGGAAGAGATTATTGCTGTCAAGTATGGTAACATATGAAAGGCACTTTTCTTGATCATTTGCAATTTAGCAGTATGCAGGCTAGTGGTGAACCTGGCAATACTGTTGAGAGAGAAGCTCACTTCTGAGTTAGAAGTATTAGGGACGTCTCCCTAACTGAGCTTCCTTAGGGTCCAGAAAAACCCGTCTCTCACTACCTGGCTTTGCCAAAGTTATTTCTGGCCTTCTTCGGCAAAGTGCTAGGGTCCTAGTTTGCCCTGTGCTAGAGACCCTGGGAGGATTCAGACTTAAGGGGATTACTGCTTTCCTCCTGCCACTAAAAACTCCTAATTATGAAAAACGATGACAAAAGTAAAAAGTGTGCCTTTTGCCTATCTTTTTGCCTTGTAAACTAAAGGAATCTCCGGAGGGTGAGGGGACACCTATTGGTTGTTAGGCATATAATGCCCTTTGCTTGGAGGGTCTCACGGGAGGGGTTTTTAAATGCGTCCCTCTTGCAGCTTAAAGAGAACACCTTGAGCACATTTAAGCACGGGAACAGTAATGGGGAGACTCTAGTGTCTAGAGTAGTGAAGGCTAACTATGCAAACAAAGGGAACCTGGGCATTTTCATACTAACCATCCCAGGCCTTAATCCTACAGCTTGAATTCCTAATGTCTGACCGGCAAGGGAAGGGGAGCATCCAGGAGGGAGTGGATGTGCGGGAGTGTTGTGCACTGTACGGCCCATAAGGAGGCAAAGGTAATTGGCGCTTTCCCTCAGTGCCATTGTCTACCAATCACCCTGGATACCCTTTAGGGCTGTCGGGAGGGGGAGTCTGGAGAAGAAACCTTTGGGGTCCACCCGAGAGTAGCCCAGACCGAGAACTCCGCAGTTGCTCCAACTCTTCCTCCACCTCCACGCATCCTGGGCAAATCAGGACTAGGGACACTGTGTACTCGCGGCAATTGCACTCCGGACCTGGACAGAAAAGTAGGAAACGGCTTCAGCACAGTCCAACATGCCTACAGAGCAGGTGATTGGAAACTTGCCTGGGCCAGGAAACCTCTCACCCTAGTCTTAAGAATGGCAGCTGCACTAACTGCATTTAAGTAGCCGATGGGTACCCATTTTTTTTGCCTTCCAAAAATAAAGAGACAGAAAGATGCACCTCAAACAGATGTGGTGTGCGTGGAGAGAGAAGCTTACTTACCTTCGCGTAAATCTCGGTGGGACCTCCAAATCTGATACCGCCATTTACTGGTGATGAGTTCTGCTCCTTCTAATGTTGAAGATTGAACACTAGAGAAGCACGCCAAGGAAAGCATATTAAGCAGGTTTTATTTAAAGGTAATAATACAGACTTCTCCCAGCAGGAAGAAGGAGGTCATGGCTGATGATCTATAGTCCCAAGAAGTGAGCACACCCTGCATCTTTTATAGATTAAATTTTCTTTTGTTCTCCAGTTCTCTCCCCCCTTATCTCTCCTTCCTGCCTATGTGACTAGGCCTGGTTTTGCATTAACTGAGAAACCATGGGTAGGGGAAGGGCCAGGGTGATTCAGGCATGCAGGGGACCAGGGGGCATTAATTAGCAGCTCCTTGCTTGCAGTCTTTGATAAAGGCAGGTAAATTTGGTAATTAATGGGCTCCAGAGATCCTTGACATTCCATTCTTCCAGGGGTAGCCTCCAGCTTCCAGAGGCAGATGGCTTCATGGCTTCATTTCCTTGAATTGACCCGAATCCCTATTTCTACACTAACTACCTGTCCTTAATTCTGGCTTCAACCTTTGTTTAACAAAGCTAAGACAAGACAGTATCTTCATAAAAGCATGCATGAAGATCACTTCTGTTGATATTAAATATAGCAGTGAATACTTTGCAAGGGGAACTGCTGTGTTTTCAATTTTCAAGGATGTGTGTAAGGGGCTTACATCCATCCATCCTTGTAACAATGATTATTTCATAAATATCATGAAACACAGTTTTTCTTACCTCTAAGGCATGGTGTTATAAAGGAAATGAGCATATTGTCTAGAATCAGTCACTCAATACAAATCTAAATGAGCATCCACATAATGATATGTCAGAGTCATAGCAAGGTCCTCTCCTAGGGACAGGTACCTGTAGTTATGAAATAATACACATCTGGGAGAGGAACACTGCACTCTGAGAAACATATTTCCCTCAGTGTTTGTGAGGCCTGGAAGAGACAGGGGCCTGGGGGCAGCATGGGTCAGAGTCTGGCTCAGATACTGCTGATTTGGCCTCTACATCTCAAATCTCCTGTTACAACCCATGAAGGCCGGCCTGGGACCTGCTCACAGGTAAATTAGTCCCTTCATATGATGTGATGAGATATCTTCCATCCAAATTAGTAGCCTACTCAGCCAAGTGTTATTACTTTTCTTGAATTCTGGCTCAGTATTATCACCTTTGGAACATTCAAGTCTTCCTTCTAGGGATCCTAACAACAGAAACTTTGCAAAGAACTTCAGCAATCCTGGTAATCCTACAAATTTCTGGTGCACAGTTCTGCATCTCTAATCTAAAACAAAGCTTACCTAAGTCTTGAAAGTCTATCTTAGCCTTCACACTGCAGAGCTGGCTTTGTTTGTGCTGACTCATGGCAACTTGTCTTGTTGCACCCACGGGTCAAGTGCAAGGGCTGTGGGGCCTTTGGACACACTTCAAGGAGCAGAAGATGGCCCATGAAGTGCTGGTGTGGAGTACTGGCCCCACAGCCCTTGGGCCCAAAGAAGGAGAAGGAGTACCAGTCACCAAGGCAGCTTGAGACTCTTCACGACACAGGAAGCTTTAACCAGCCCGAGAGACAGAAGGACCAGAGACAAAGGTGAGTGTCGGGGTTTCCGGGACCCCCAGCCTTGGGCACAGTCAAGATGGAGCCTGACGCTGAGCCAAAAGCGGCCAGCTATACAGTAAACAACCAGCGAATTCCAATGATTGGCTAGTTAACAATGTGATTAGAGCATGCCCCCCTCGTGTACCTATTCTATACCTGCAGCTGTCCGCGCGTTTACCTCGTGTGCTCTCCCCTGATTGGTTGAAGTGTATATAAGCTTGATGGGTGGGGGAGTAGTAGCGGAAGCTGAGAGTAGGAGTAGAAGCTGGGAGTAGAAGCGTGCAAGTGGGCGTGAGCCGAGCGGGAGAAACGAAGTGGCCGGAGCAGGCGAGAGCCGAGCGGGAGAAGAGTGAAGTGCAGGAGAGGGAAAGACAGCGAGAGAAAGGGATAGAAAAGAAGGAAAGAAAGGAAGACTGTGCACAATAAATCTCTGGAGCTTCAGACATTTGTCGTGTCTCTCTCTCTCTATGGGTAGAGGGAACGTGATAACTGGTGCCGAAACCTGGGAACATGAAGGGTTTATAAAGAAGATAAGGTAGGATATCTTAAAAAATTTTTAACAAGTTAAACCGGTTATAAAAAAGTTAAAGGGTATCAGGATACACCATCAGCAGTCCTGGGGGCACGCGGGATGCGGTCCAATTAAAATAAAAATAAGGACACACGGAAGGTGGTCCGGTATCGGGATACGCCAGCAGCGGTCCTGACGCGTGGAACGTGGTCCAATTAAAGTGAAAGTAGAAACACGCTTGAAGCGGTCCAATTAGGGTATAGGTAGCACGTGAAAAGCTGCTATAAAAATTTTAATGCACACTTGATAGATAGTTTTCCTTTCAGTAATCTCGTTCCTCCTGGCAGCTAGGCCACTGTTTGTTATTGTAACTGCCATAACTGAAGCTATTCAAATTAGTAACAATGGGGTCTGAAACGTCTAAATTCAGAATGCAGCAACCCCTCAGGGAGCTATTAAAAAACCATGGGACGACATTAAAGGAAAATCAGCTAAAGTATTTCTCGATACTGTGGAAAGGGTTTCCCTTTGGTTTTTGGATGAGGGCCTTTTGAATACCATACAGTGGGAACAGCTGGGGGAGGACCTTCATATAGCGGATAGGCAAAACCCTTTGCCAGTAGGCACTATGGCTATTTGGTCTCTTATTAAATCCTGTCTGCGAGATAAAAACAAAAAATCTTCACTCACCGAGCCTTTAGCTGAGAAAAGACAGGTTTTGGAAGAAATAAAAGAGGAACGCTCATATCTTTCTCAAAATTCAGAAAGAGGAACTAATTCAGATGAGGAACTATCAGAAGGGGAACTATCAGGAGAGGAACTTGAAAAAAGAGGACAAAAATTAAGACTAGATGAAAAGCCCCCTCTAGTGCCCGTGTTGCCTAGTGCACCTCCCATAAATACGGAACCCCCTCATGAAGCGTCCGGTTTCGGATTACGCTCAGAATGGAGTCATCTTGGATCTGTAGCGTATCCTGTTTTTGAGGATGCTCAAAATCAAAGATTCCACCAACCCTTAGACTTTAAAATAGTGAAACAGCTAAAAGAAGCAGTTAGCACATATGGTCCTCAGTCAGCTTTTACTATAGCCTTAGTAGATACCTTGACATCATTAAACTTAGTGCCCCAGAACTGGACTAATCTTGCTAGGGCCGCTCTGTCTGGGGGACAGTACCTTATGTGGAAAACATCATGGCAAGAAATATCTACGGATACCGCCCGCCGAAATGCGGCAGCGGGGAATCCCCAAGTCGATAGGGACATGCTTATGGGCGTAGGACCTTATGAAACCCTTCAGGCACAGCTTAATTATCATCCAGCAGTCTATGCACAAATTGCTGTGGCTGCAACCAAGGCCTGGAAAACATTTCAAGGAGCAGGCGATTTGCAGGGCCAGTTGTCAAAGGTAACTCAAGGGAGTAGTGAACCCTACGCGGACATCGTCGATAGGCTAATTCAGACAGCATCACGCATCTTTGGAGATGCAGAGCAAGCCATGCCCCTAGTAAAACAATTGGCTTACGAACAAGCTAACAAATGGTGTAGGGAGGCCATAAGACCATGGAGAAACAAAGACTTGTCCGCCTACTTAAAAGTGTGTAGAGATGTAAATGATACTTCGGCGCAGAGCAGTGCCTTTGTAGCAGCCATAGACAGACAAACCACCTTGTTGTCTGCCACACTTGCACAAGCCCAGGGGAGATTCCCTTCAAGAACTAATAAAGAGTCTTTAGGATCATGTTTTGTGTGTGGACAGATGGGACATCTAAAAGCCACTTGTCCAAACAAAAGACCACCCCTTGCCCAAGGTGGGAACATCTATACAAAGAATAACTTGGGAACCGGACCTGGGCTATGTCCAAGATGCAGAAGAGGAAATCATTGCAGTAGTGCCTGTCAGTCTATTAGAGATAAGGAGGATAATTTCCTAGGGTTGAATCCTAAACTTCAAAAAAACGGGAGACGGGGTCCTCCCCGGG